>CM063463.1:24449677-24678163 GCA_032191425.1 Lymantria dispar | reverse complement strand
CTAACCTAACCTAACCTAACCTAACCTAACCTAACCTAACCTAACCTAACCTAACCTAACCTAACCTAACCTAACCTAACCTAACCTAACCTAACCTAACCTAACCTAACCTAACCTAACCTAACCTAACCTAACCTAACCTAACCTAACCTAACCTAACCTAACCTAACCTAACCTAACCTAACCTAACCTAACCTAACCTAACCTAACCTAACCTAACCTAACCTAACCTAACCTAACCTAACCTAACCTAACCTAACCTAACCTAACCTAACCTAACCTAACCTAACCTAACCTAACCTAACCTAACCTAACCTAACCTAACCTAACCTAACCTAACCTAACCTAACCTAACCTAACCTAACCTAACCTAACCTAACCTAACCTAACCTAACCTAACCTAACCTAACCTAACCTAACCTAACCTAACCTAACCTAACCTAACCTAACCTAACCTAACCTAACCTAACCTAACCTAACCTAACCTAACCTAACCTAACCTAACCTAACCTAACCTAACCTAACCTAACCTAACCTAACCTAACCTAACCTAACCTAACCTAACCTAACCTAACCTAACCTAACCTAACCTAACCTAACCTAACCTAACCTAACCTAACCTAACCTAACCTAACCTAACCTAACCTAACCTAACCTAACCTAACCTAACCTAACCTAACCTAACCTAACCTAACCTAACCTAACCTAACCTAACCTAACCTAACCTAACCTAACCTAACCTAACCTAACCTAACCTAACCTAACCTAACCTAACCTAACCTAACCTAACCTAACCTAACCTAACCTAACCTAACCTAACCTAACCTAACCTAACCTAACCTAACCTAACCTAACCTAACCTAACCTAACCTAACCTAACCTAACCTAACCTAACCTAACCTAACCTAACCTAACCTAACCTAACCTAACCTAACCTAACCTAACCTAACCTAACCTAACCTAACCTAACCTAACCTAACCTAACCTAACCTAACCTAACCTAACCTAACCTAACCTAACCTAACCTAACCTAACCTAACCTAACCTAACCTAACCTAACCTAACCTAACCTAACCTAACCTAACCTAACCTAACCTAACCTAACCTAACCTAACCTAACCTAACCTAACCTAACCTAACCTAACCTAACCTAACCTAACCTAACCTAACCTAACCTAACCTAACCTAACCTAACCTAACCTAACCTAACCTAACCTAACCTAACCTAACCTAACCTAACCTAACCTAACCTAACCTAACCTAACCTAACCTAACCTAACCTAACCTAACCTAACCTAACCTAACCTAACCTAACCTAACCTAACCTAACCTAACCTAACCTAACCTAACCTAACCTAACCTAACCTAACCTAACCTAACCTAACCTAACCTAACCTAACCTAACCTAACCTAACCTAACCTAACCTAACCTAACCTAACCTAACCTAACCTAACCTAACCTAACCTAACCTAACCTAACCTAACCTAACCTAACCTAACCTAACCTAACCTAACCTAACCTAACCTAACCTAACCTAACCTAACCTAACCTAACCTAACCTAACCTAACCTAACCTAACCTAACCTAACCTAACCTAACCTAACCTAACCTAACCTAACCTAACCTAACCTAACCTAACCTAACCTAACCTAACCTAACCTAACCTAACCTAACCTAACCTAACCTAACCTAACCTAACCTAACCTAACCTAACCTAACCTAACCTAACCTAACCTAACCTAACCTAACCTAACCTAACCTAACCTAACCTAACCTAACCTAACCTAACCTAACCTAACCTAACCTAACCTAACCTAACCTAACCTAACCTAACCTAACCTAACCTAACCTAACCTAACCTAACCTAACCTAACCTAACCTAACCTAACCTAACCTAACCTAACCTAACCTAACCTAACCTAACCTAACCTAACCTAACCTAACCTAACCTAACCTAACCTAACCTAACCTAACCTAACCTAACCTAACCTAACCTAACCTAACCTAACCTAACCTAACCTAACCTAACCTAACCTAACCTAACCTAACCTAACCTAACCTAACCTAACCTAACCTAACCTAACCTAACCTAACCTAACCTAACCTAACCTAACCTAACCTAACCTAACCTAACCTAACCTAACCTAACCTAACCTAACCTAACCTAACCTAACCTAACCTAACCTAACCTAACCTAACCTAACCTAACCTAACCTAACCTAACCTAACCTAACCTAACCTAACCTAACCTAACCTAACCTAACCTAACCTAACCTAACCTAACCTAACCTAACCTAACCTAACCTAACCTAACCTAACCTAACCTAACCTAACCTAACCTAACCTAACCTAACCTAACCTAACCTAACCTAACCTAACCTAACCTAACCTAACCTAACCTAACCTAACCTAACCTAACCTAACCTAACCTAACCTAACCTAACCTAACCTAACCTAACCTAACCTAACCTAACCTAACCTAACCTAACCTAACCTAACCTAACCTAACCTAACCTAACCTAACCTAACCTAACCTAACCTAACCTAACCTAACCTAACCTAACCTAACCTAACCTAACCTAACCTAACCTAACCTAACCTAACCTAACCTAACCTAACCTAACCTAACCTAACCTAACCTAACCTAACCTAACCTAACCTAACCTAACCTAACCTAACCTAACCTAACCTAACCTAACCTAACCTAACCTAACCTAACCTAACCTAACCTAACCTAACCTAACCTAACCTAACCTAACCTAACCTAACCTAACCTAACCTAACCTAACCTAACCTAACCTAACCTAACCTAACCTAACCTAACCTAACCTAACCTAACCTAACCTAACCTAACCTAACCTAACCTAACCTAACCTAACCTAACCTAACCTAACCTAACCTAACCTAACCTAACCTAACCTAACCTAACCTAACCTAACCTAACCTAACCTAACCTAACCTAACCTAACCTAACCTAACCTAACCTAACCTAACCTAACCTAACCTAACCTAACCTAACCTAACCTAACCTAACCTAACCTAACCTAACCTAACCTAACCTAACCTAACCTAACCTAACCTAACCTAACCTAACCTAACCTAACCTAACCTAACCTAACCTAACCTAACCTAACCTAACCTAACCTAACCTAACCTAACCTAACCTAACCTAACCTAACCTAACCTAACCTAACCTAACCTAACCTAACCTAACCTAACCTAACCTAACCTAACCTAACCTAACCTAACCTAACCTAACCTAACCTAACCTAACCTAACCTAACCTAACCTAACCTAACCTAACCTAACCTAACCTAACCTAACCTAACCTAACCTAACCTAACCTAACCTAACCTAACCTAACCTAACCTAACCTAACCTAACCTAACCTAACCTAACCTAACCTAACCTAACCTAACCTAACCTAACCTAACCTAACCTAACCTAACCTAACCTAACCTAACCTAACCTAACCTAACCTAACCTAACCTAACCTAACCTAACCTAACCTAACCTAACCTAACCTAACCTAACCTAACCTAACCTAACCTAACCTAACCTAACCTAACCTAACCTAACCTAACCTAACCTAACCTAACCTAACCTAACCTAACCTAACCTAACCTAACCTAACCTAACCTAACCTAACCTAACCTAACCTAACCTAACCTAACCTAACCTAACCTAACCTAACCTAACCTAACCTAACCTAACCTAACCTAACCTAACCTAACCTAACCTAACCTAACCTAACCTAACCTAACCTAACCTAACCTAACCTAACCTAACCTAACCTAACCTAACCTAACCTAACCTAACCTAACCTAACCTAACCTAACCTAACCTAACCTAACCTAACCTAACCTAACCTAACCTAACCTAACCTAACCTAACCTAACCTAACCTAACCTAACCTAACCTAACCTAACCTAACCTAACCTAACCTAACCTAACCTAACCTAACCTAACCTAACCTAACCTAACCTAACCTAACCTAACCTAACCTAACCTAACCTAACCTAACCTAACCTAACCTAACCTAACCTAACCTAACCTAACCTAACCTAACCTAACCTAACCTAACCTAACCTAACCTAACCTAACCTAACCTAACCTAACCTAACCTAACCTAACCTAACCTAACCTAACCTAACCTAACCTAACCTAACCTAACCTAACCTAACCTAACCTAACCTAACCTAACCTAACCTAACCTAACCTAACCTAACCTAACCTAACCTAACCTAACCTAACCTAACCTAACCTAACCTAACCTAACCTAACCTAACCTAACCTAACCTAACCTAACCTAACCTAACCTAACCTAACCTAACCTAACCTAACCTAACCTAACCTAACCTAACCTAACCTAACCTAACCTAACCTAACCTAACCTAACCTAACCTAACCTAACCTAACCTAACCTAACCTAACCTAACCTAACCTAACCTAACCTAACCTAACCTAACCTAACCTAACCTAACCTAACCTAACCTAACCTAACCTAACCTAACCTAACCTAACCTAACCTAACCTAACCTAACCTAACCTAACCTAACCTAACCTAACCTAACCTAACCTAACCTAACCTAACCTAACCTAACCTAACCTAACCTAACCTAACCTAACCTAACCTAACCTAACCTAACCTAACCTAACCTAACCTAACCTAACCTAACCTAACCTAACCTAACCTAACCTAACCTAACCTAACCTAACCTAACCTAACCTAACCTAACCTAACCTAACCTAACCTAACCTAACCTAACCTAACCTAACCTAACCTAACCTAACCTAACCTAACCTAACCTAACCTAACCTAACCTAACCTAACCTAACCTAACCTAACCTAACCTAACCTAACCTAACCTAACCTAACCTAACCTAACCTAACCTAACCTAACCTAACCTAACCTAACCTAACCTAACCTAACCTAACCTAACCTAACCTAACCTAACCTAACCTAACCTAACCTAACCTAACCTAACCTAACCTAACCTAACCTAACCTAACCTAACCTAACCTAACCTAACCTAACCTAACCTAACCTAACCTAACCTAACCTAACCTAACCTAACCTAACCTAACCTAACCTAACCTAACCTAACCTAACCTAACCTAACCTAACCTAACCTAACCTAACCTAACCTAACCTAACCTAACCTAACCTAACCTAACCTAACCTAACCTAACCTAACCTAACCTAACCTAACCTAACCTAACCTAACCTAACCTAACCTAACCTAACCTAACCTAACCTAACCTAACCTAACCTAACCTAACCTAACCTAACCTAACCTAACCTAACCTAACCTAACCTAACCTAACCTAACCTAACCTAACCTAACCTAACCTAACCTAACCTAACCTAACCTAACCTAACCTAACCTAACCTAACCTAACCTAACCTAACCTAACCTAACCTAACCTAACCTAACCTAACCTAACCTAACCTAACCTAACCTAACCTAACCTAACCTAACCTAACCTAACCTAACCTAACCTAACCTAACCTAACCTAACCTAACCTAACCTAACCTAACCTAACCTAACCTAACCTAACCTAACCTAACCTAACCTAACCTAACCTAACCTAACCTAACCTAACCTAACCTAACCTAACCTAACCTAACCTAACCTAACCTAACCTAACCTAACCTAACCTAACCTAACCTAACCTAACCTAACCTAACCTAACCTAACCTAACCTAACCTAACCTAACCTAACCTAACCTAACCTAACCTAACCTAACCTAACCTAACCTAACCTAACCTAACCTAACCTAACCTAACCTAACCTCAGTCTGCCGTGGCACGCCCCGCCGCACGCGCACGCGCAAAGTCGATATAGAACGCTCCGTAGCAATAATTCGCAGTGAAAAGTTTGAAAAAAAAAAAAAAAAAAAAAAAAAAAAAAAAAAAAAAAAAAAAAAAAAAAAATCAGAAAAGTGGTTCAAACAGTGAAATAATATAAGTGTTATATATCGTTAGATGCGCTATTAAACCAGCCATCGAATGGTGAAACAATCAAGTGCATGTGATAAAACCACGAATTTTGGTAACAACATTTGTGCGACAAAAAATTGTGCTGAAATATAAAATCGCAAACGCTGCTGCAAAACGATCTTTGAGCCCCATATCCTGAACTGCTGTTCGAAGCGCCCTCAAAAGACGCTTCTTTGGACACCTTTGCCAGATTTTTATGGTAAATAACAACGAAGTTATTGACGAAAATATCCAAAAATTCCTGACTAAGAAGACCCTTGTCGACCAAATCGAGGCAGTTGGAAGGACACCATATAGATAAGTTGGTGCCGGGAGCCTGGTGGATCACGGAGGCGTTTCCCCTATAAAGCTAAGACTTATAGTTAATTAGTTATTTAATTTTAAAGTTCACAAAATTTTTATCAAAACTTCAAAAAATCATATCTCAGTAAATACATCATAAATATATAAATATTAAAATATTAATAGATTTGTACTTATTTTATGCTCATCCTGTAAAAATTTCAGCCAAATTGGCTTTATAACAACTGAGATATCCCTATTTACAAATTTTGTATAATTAAGTTTCCCGTAGTAAAATCGTAATTATAGCTTTTTAATTTAAATAGATAGAAACTCGTAGTAAACGGGAAAGGGGGGAACTTGGGCCACAATTCATATCACCGTTTAAATTTTTGCAAAATAATTAATAGTATAGGAGATATAAGCACTTAAAATTTCTTAAAAAATTTCATTACTTTCGACGCTAACGCCATCTCTGTAAGGAATGTGGAACTAAATGGCTTAATTTGGAAAGTATTGATAATTGTTTTATTTTGAATATAGCCGTGAACTTTTAAAAATATAGGGATACACATCTCCAAATTTCATTCAAAACAGATTGTTAATTAGGGAGATATTGACATTTTAAAATACAAAGTTATAAGTGAATGAAAACATTAAAATCGACTTTGGAGCGATCTGATTGCGGGAAAGGTGTGCCTCCCTATCCCGTCAATATAACCCCGAAAACCGTTTCCCTCTAGCTACTTTACTTTTTGAGAAAACAAAAATTATAGATAAGTTTCCAAAATTTTTTCAAAAATCATTATCTCGGCAAGTAGATAATTAACACATAGTTATTATAATTGCATTAGATCTGTATAAAATAAAGGTATATCCTGTAAAAATTCCAGTCAAATTAGTCTTATAATAGCCGAGTTATCCCTACTTATATATTTTTAATAATTAATTTTCATAAGATTGTAATTTTAGCCCTTAACTTTAATAAATAGGAACTTGCAATAAGTAGAAAAAGGGGGAACTTAGGTCCTGATTCATAATACCCTTTAAATTTTCCCAAAATAACAAATACTTTAGTAGATATAAACATTTCAAATTTCATATAATATTTCATTACTTTCGATAGTAACGCCATCTCTGCAAGGAATGCGGAACTAAATGGCTTAATTTGGTAAATATACACGATTGCTTTATATATATTCAAGCCGTGAACTCTTAAAAATATAGAGATTTACATCCCCAAATTTCGTCCAAAACAGATTACAGATTAGGGAGATATTGATAAATTAAAATTCAAAGTAATAAGTGAATGTAAACATAAATATTGACTTTGAAGTGACCCGATTGCGGGAAAGGTGTGCCCCTCCACTTCATTAGCACAACCCCGAAAACCGTTTTATTCTAGCTACTTTAGTTTTCGAGTAAACTCAAATTATAGATAAGTTTCCAAAATATTTATTCAACATCCGACATTTCCTTATATACTTCCTAAGTATATAAAACTAATGACTAGTGTTGTGGTCACACAGTTTCCGTATTTTGGTATGAATTATAAACCAATTAAATATAATTATTGTATAGACTCCTAGATTTATCAATAATATAGATTTATCAATAATATTAAATTAACTTGTATAACCGAATTGACATAGACATAGGATCCGCCAAGGCAGACTACATATCTAACTATAGAATAGTATTATAACAAGATCTGACATATTATATAGAATAATAGTGGAATAAATATAAGTCTAACACGACACTACACCTTACTCTGATCGGGTATACAACTTATACCGACTATACCAATACAACACACCTGACATAGTAACTCATACCTGACTAACACTAAATTAATAGTGCAGACATACAACACAACATCCACATAACACACTCACGTAACAATACGCACCAAAACACACCAAAAACACTAAAACAAAATAACACTAAAACTATAACATATAATTGATACGCAACATAACCACACCGAAAAAACTAGTAACTGCACCTTTCGTATAGTGGGTGAAAATACACAAAAATAATATAACACCAGAACTATAACATATAACCGACACACAACACATTCACACTGAAAAATTAATAACTGCACCCTCCGCATAGTAGGGGAACGTACCGAACATCACACATATTACTAACACGATTATAGTCATACCCATATACACCCTGGTTGTGACAAACAATTAAACCAAAACAGGCATAATAACATCAACCCGATTTGTGGACCATATACCAAAAATTACAACGGGAACATCACTAAAGAATAACGAAATATACCATCATTAGCCTATATACTTACAATAAAACCAATCAGAGAACGACCAAGTGAAGTTCGTCCAAAGTCGTTGTCGCTCGGCCCTAGTGGGCGGAGCCAACTTGACAAACATATTATAATATTAAATATTATTTAGTTTGTTCTAAAAATTTAAATTGTTCAAAAGTGTAATAATAATTGAAACTTTCACATCTAGGGCATTTATAGTAAGACAGTAACCAACTTGCACCAAACAGGAATACGCACACACAAACACACACTCATTTATCTATACATAAACATTGATATTTTAACTGACACAAACATTATAACGCACACTAATACATACAGTACTATCAACCCTCCTAACCACATAATACATATTAGCACTTCACACAATTCGCAACTACGGAATCAAACCCGGAGTAGCACAAGATAGCTCTCTTACCAACCAACCACCCAACCATACAGGATAACTATTTAAATAATCATAGCACAGAACCCTCCCATTGCAATATATTAATTGCTTAGGGGCGGAGCCAAGATATTCATATTGACCAATACATATAACTATATATCTCAACTATTTAATTTGTTCTAGAAATACACTTTTTTATTATTAATATAATATACACTTTTATAGTCTATTAAATTAAAGAACCCCCTTAAAAACACACACCAATAGGTTTCATAGTAATAAATTATATAACCTTACAGTAAAATTGAACATAAGTCTCACTATACAAATAAATTGAAAAACCAGTAAACAGACATAAAACCTGAAACTTTAGTACATAAACAATTTCTAAAACGCATTGACAACACGGATAAATATTTAAACTTAGATTCAGACTAATATTAAAAAATCAAAGTTTCCTAACAAACTAAATATTTACAATAAATTGACTGGAGTGGGCGGAGCCTAACTATCGTTCGAATTTGTCCCATCCAATAACAACGCATGAACATTGTGTACATAATAGCAATTTCCTAGGAAATTTGTAAGACTCGAATAAATATATTTATAGGCAAACTTGGACGATCACTTATTTTAAAGGAAAACTTGGAATTGAATTATAATTTTTGTATTATAAAGAAATATTTTTTAATTGACAATTGTAAGTTGGTGGACATATCGTGCACAGTTGTGCGGATAACAACTCATAGTCTTAATCTAATTTCAATAACAAAGAGACTTAGTTACAGTACTTAACGGGTCCTTTTACAACCCCTAATAATATAATTAATTTACAACTTTGCAAACCATTGATTAACAAGTGGAGACAATTACAGACTTACATTTTCAAACACAGAGACACTGAATAAACACACGCACACCAATACACGCGCTTAACGCACCACAAAACAAATAACACTTTCAATACACTACCACTTCATCTCCTCCTGGTGACCCTCACCCACGCGTGGGTCCTGAGCGCGACGGCTTGGCCGGCGGTGACAACTGGTTGTTATAAATATAACATACCATCTTGCGCCGCAGCCGGTTGGCGTGCATAAGGGACCTGACGCGACGGTTGAGGCGCTATACGAGGAGATATAGGTACACAAGTTTAAACACATTATTGACACATCACCTACACAAACAAATAACTATTGACTAGGGCTCTTTACACCCACAAATACTATACCCTTTAGACATTCCACTCTATTAACATACATATTTCTGACATTCATTATACACAATTTTGACAATCGTACAGACTTATACGCAATACAGTTTCAACTAACGCAATAAATTAGGGCTTTATACACCCAATAATCTACTCCCATTCAATCACTATATATATACATTTTAATTAATTATATACACCAATTGACAATATACACTCAATTGACAGTAGCCGAACAACTTACACTCGGCTACTCTTACGATTGACACCCGCGGACCCCACAGACAACATGTATAGATCACCACCACAAGGTAGGCGCTCAAAAGAGTCGTCCCAATCTCCCAATAAAAGAGCCCCACATCCAACGAGCCACACCACAATGTACATCGAAAATACCCCTAAGGCAACGACATCCGCAATAGTTAATAAGGGTGTGCTCGATATAAATAAACCAGGTTTCAACTATACGGTGGACCTGGACCAGTCGACATCCCCCCAAAGCCCTTCCCCTCCGGTAGCGACCACCACCAGACTCATGGAGGCACAACATGGATTTAGAACAGCAATGAACCTCCTAAGTATGTCGCGTAATCTCAAAACGGAGGTAAAAAAAGGGGTAGCTGACATACTGGCAAAACTGGTGCTATGCATCAAAGAGGGGGAAAAGGAACTCGCGGAGCTAAGAAAAGGGCCCCACAAATCACGACCCGAGGAGGTCGTAAAAGATGAAAAAGACGAGTTACCACAGTTGGACAGATGGAGGACTATGATTAGAGCCCATAGCGAGATAATCAGCGAAAACACCGAACGAAACGAGAGGCTGGAACAGGCGCTTAAGCACCACGCCACCCTTCTAGACGGCCTAGAAGAACATAAAAGCCAAATCAAGCAGAACGCAGATGGCATGAGGTGTCTAGAAGGTGTAATAAGATACCACTCTGCTACATTAGAGCGGCAAAAAGAAGCCAATACCACCCCCACAGTGGACACCGGTGCCGGCGCTGAGCTCCTGCAAGAGATAAAGGCGCTTAAAAGTACCGCACAGGAGCTCAGCAAACAGGTAGGTGAAGCTACATGCGGGCCACGTACATATGCTCAGATGGTAGCCCAACCCAGGCCTCAAGCAACCAAAAAATTACATGCAATCATGGTCTCAACCACTGACATTCGCCCTGTCGAGGTACTGGAGAGCGAGATCAAAAACACCTTAAAGGCCAAAGAAAATGGTATAAAAATTCATAAAATGAGGCGAGTAAGGGGGCCCAGGATAGTACTCGCTTGCGCCACCAAAGACGACATCGAACAGGTCACGGGGAAGTTAACTTCTAATGAACAATTAAAGGTCGAAGAGGCAAAGTTCAAGAACCCCTTAGTGGTATTAAAAAACTTGTGCCGAACGGTTACAGATGAGGGAATAAAGACAGCGATCGTCCAGCAAAACGCAAATCTGGTGGAGGGGCTGTCGGCCGAGGAGGCCAATGTGGTGGAGAGATACCGGAGGAGGGCGAGACACCCAGAAGAGTGTCATGCCGTCCTCCAGGTGTCTCCAAAGCTATGGCAGAGGCTTACTTTGGCCGGCAGACTCTTCATTGATGTGCAATGTGTGAGGGTCCAAGACCAGACGCCCCTCATACAATGTATGCGGTGTCTGGGCTATGGTCACGGGCGCAAAAGCTGCATGACAGAGGAAGAAGACCGCTGTACCAAATGCGGGCAACAAGGCCACGTGAGAAAGGAATGCGGCCATCGCACTAGTTGTCACAACTGTGCGAAGGCGAAACTACCGCAAGTTAACCACGACGTATTTGGTGCCGACTGTCCCATTAGAACAAGAGCGGACACTCTCGCGAGGGAGGCGGTCGCCTACAGCTAGCCCTGCTCCACTCGGATGTCTCACTGCCATGACACATTACACCATTACAACACAACACACAATACATAACCTTATACACAACACAATCACATCAACTTACGCCAACACAAATCGTCATAAAATACTAACATATTATTACACAAATTACGTTTTTATGTTAACAATACATTATCACACGACACTTAGTCACCTCAATACTATATCTATGATATAAAACAATCTACACACAATCACATTGCTCACACAACATCAACTAACACTACCCAATAAAACGTACTACAGACATGCGCGATAACACACGTATAGTACAAACACGAGACATGTGTGCCGGTGCATTGAATGCACTTTAAGCACATGTAACTGCGTGCACGTACTGCATACAACACAATTAATCTGTCACACTACACGCACTATATACATGATATTAACACGATAGTACTTTGTTATGTTGTTTGCATAATAAGCTATAAGAAAATAATAAACAGTAATTAACAACCGCACAATCATCAGAGAACAACATCGTACAAACAACCTTACACAAACGTCATACACATAGGCCTGGCACACAATGATACATTACCACCCACACAATGTCGTCATATATTATGCAGTCACACACAATGTCGCTACACACCATACATAAACACAATAACAGTTTGCTATGTTGTTGCATAACAAACCGTATAATAAAATAAAAAACTATAACAATTACGTAATCACAACAACGTCACCACACGCACCCATAAATACCACTCAACTAACCATGTACATAACTATTAAACATACGTCAATTACACTAATACTCAACCAATTAATTCTTCACACCCATCTCTACAAGAGTTTATAAGCACAAAATCACATAACATTATTCACACAAAGATACACCATACAACACGCTATGTCGTCATATATTATGTCGTCGCGCACTATGTCATTACACACTATACATTCAAAACACAATAACAGTTTGCTATGTTGTTGCATAACGAACCGTATAATAAAATAAAAAACTATAACAATAAAGTAATCACTAATAACGCCACCACATGCACTACATAAATACCATTCAACTAACCATGCACATAACTAATAACACACGTCAATCACGCCACTACTCAACCAATTAAATCCGCACACCCATCTCTATAAGAGTTTATAAACATTAAATCACATAACATCATTTACATAAATATACTCACATCATATACTATGTCATCATATATTATGCCGTTGCGCATTATGTTACTACACACTATACATAAAACACAATAACAGTTTGCTATGTTGTTGCATAACAAACCGTATAATAAAATAAAAAACTATAATAATTATGTAATCACCAACAACGTCACCACACGCACCCACGTAAATACCACTCAACTAACCATGCACACAACTAATAAACATACGTCAATTATGTCACTACTCAACCAATTAAATCTTCACACCCATCTCTATAAGAGTTTATAAACATTAAATCACATAACATTATTCACACAAATATGCATCACATCATATACATTGTCGTCATACAATATGCCGTCGCACACTATGTCACTACATAATATACATAAAACACAATAACAATTTGCTATGATTGTTACATAAGAAATTGAATAAGAAAATATAAAATTACAATAAATATGTAATCACCAAAACAACGCCACCACACGCCGCTACATAAACATCATTCCATTAACCATGAATAACTAATAAATACACGTCAATTACGCTATCATTTAATTAATTAAATCTCTACACCCACCACCATTAGAGTACTTATATAACACTAAATCACAAAACACTGAATACAAAACTCACTATACAATAAAATAAATGTTGCAATTAATATGCGGTCTAACTGGTATTGCATCAGAGTGATCAGATTGGAATCACCTGACTGACTGGTGGCCGCAGCACTAAATCTCACAGTATACACAAATAATTCGCGGACATAAATGTACATGTTACATCACGGTACATAAAGTGTTTAGCAACGCACATCATGTAACAGAAAATTTTCTTAGATACAAATCATGTAATTACACCTCAATATACTAAAGTATACACCAAGTACAACCCACACGAATGGGACATACACTCAAGCAGGGTTAAGTATATAACTGTAAATCACTACATAACACAAATAACACATATAGACAAACACATAATTACAAAACGGCTACGATATACAACAATTTGCCTCACATCACACTAGCAGATAGACATCAACAGCAGAGTAGAATGACGGGAAATAGCAATAATACAAAACCTGGACACATTGCAGAAGTACAATGTTAATTAAAACTGCGAACTATTGAAAAAATTTTAAATGATGCCTAACGTAACCTTGTATAACGTGAATGGGCGATCCACAATATAAGTGTATCCACCTCTTAAGTTAAATGTAAAACCGTAAAAAATTGTACTCTCTAATAGTGAATATGATGACTATGTAAAATATATATATATAAGTAAAATAAGATATAGCAACATGATACATTGTAACAAAATTATAAAAAATAATCAATAATTAAGATTTCATTAAAAATGTATAAAATTAAGTTAACCTTTAATCACTATATAGTGTAAAGTAAGAGTAGACAAATAAGTGAAAATGTCAGCGTATTTTTTAGAATAAATAACTCCCTGCGCTTTATTATCCCGTTATGAAATCCTTGATCAAGTTAGGGGCTTTTCGCGGGCCGGGTCTGGCACCCGGACACAACACAAAAAAAAAAAAAAAAAAAAAAAAAAAAACCTAACCTAACCTAACCTAACCTAACCTAACCTAACCTAACCTAACCTAACCTAACCTAACCTAACCTAACCTAACCTAACCTAACCTAACCTAACCTAACCTAACCTAACCTAACCTAACCTAACCTAACCTAACCTAACCTAACCTAACCTAACCTAACCTAACCTAACCTAACCTAACCTAACCTAACCTAACCTAACCTAACCTAACCTAACCTAACCTAACCTAACCTAACCTAACCTAACCTAACCTAACCTAACCTAACCTAACCTAACCTAACCTAACCTAACCTAACCTAACCTAACCTAACCTAACCTAACCTAACCTAACCTAACCTAACCTAACCTAACCTAACCTAACCTAACCTAACCTAACCTAACCTAACCTAACCTAACCTAACCTAACCTAACCTAACCTAACCTAACCTAACCTAACCTAACCTAACCTAACCTAACCTAACCTAACCTAACCTAACCTAACCTAACCTAACCTAACCTAACCTAACCTAACCTAACCTAACCTAACCTAACCTAACCTAACCTAACCTAACCTAACCTAACCTAACCTAACCTAACCTAACCTAACCTAACCTAACCTAACCTAACCTAACCTAACCTAACCTAACCTAACCTAACCTAACCTAACCTAACCTAACCTAACCTAACCTAACCTAACCTAACGATAGATAGTGGCTTGACGTTCGGTGCCCACGCCGCAAACGTGTGCGCGAAGGCGCTGGGCGTCTACAAGCAGCTGTCGAAAGCCGCCAGGGTCAGTTGGGGCCTCCACCCTGAAGTCGTGGGCCTAATTTACAACGCGGTGATAGAACCGATCATAACATATGCAGCCAGCGCATGGGCCCCAGCCACAACGAAGAAGAACATAAGGAAACACCTAGACACGGTGCAGAGAGTATTTGCGCAGAGGAAAATAAAGGCGTATCGTACGGTGTCTCTAAACGCAGCTCTGGTTCTGGCGGGGGCGATCCCCCTCGACATCCGCATCAGGGAAAATGCTTCCCTGTATGCGGTCAGGAGGGGATTGCAACCGCCAGCACCAGATAGAGAGGCGGAGACACCGACGCCATACGCAGAAAGACCCCACCCGGCGCTCCATATGGACCATGAATTCTTAATGCTTCATAACGAAGAGGATATCGAGGATAAGGTGGACAGTGCGGTACGATTTTACACCGATGGCAGCAAAATAAACGGCAAAGTGGGTGCGGCCGTCTCCATATGGAGAGAAGACGAAGAGATAAAGAATATTAAAATGAACCTGCCATCGTACTGCACTGTCTATCAGGCAGAATTGTTGGCCATATGTGAGGCCGCCAGGGTGGCAATGCATGAACAGGCCGAATCCTGCGCAATACTAAGTGACTCTAGAGCAGCTGTACAAACTGTCACCAACAACAGCTCTACACACAGGCTTGCAACACTAACGAGAGCATACCTAAAGGAAGCCGCAGAACACCATAAGGCTGTGCAGCTGTTCTGGGTCAAGGCCCACACTGGCATCGCAGGCAATGAGCGCGCCGACCAATTGGCGAAGCAAGCCGCACAAAGGGTGAAGACGAAGCCCAGTTACGATAACTGTCCCATTTCGTTCGCCAAGAGGGAGATCCGCAGACAGGCAATAGTAGAGTGGAACGAACGTTATCAGCAGGGTACGACGGCAGGGACTACAAGGGTCTTTTTCCCGAATGTTGTAGAAGCGTATCCAGTAATAAAGAAAATCGTTTTCACGCCTGAATTAACACAAGTTCTTACAGGACACGGCGGGTTCGCAGCGTACTTGCATAGATTTGGTTGTAAGGACGACCCGTCGTGCGAGTGCGATGCAAGCACGGAGGAGTCGGTGTTGCACCTGCTGTTTGACTGCCCTATACACAGCAACCGTAGGTGTAACACCGAACACCTAATAGATACAAAATTAACCCCGGCAAACGTAGCAGGTATAATGATGGACACAAAGAAAAGAAATATATTCCTGGAATATGGTATAAAAATTACAAAGAGAGCAAACCAAAGAAATAAATAACTCACCCAGTACACACACTAACATGTACACATATATATATCTATTTATTTATTTATTTATTACATAGTCCCCATAATAAGCCGTAAACTGGATGATCTGAATAGACTGAAAAATATAATATAATAACCTAGCCTAACAGCACTTACAAGTATAGATGTCAATTAAAATGTATGAATATAAAAAGACTATTGTAAGATGCAAAAAATGTACATTAAAATTAAGAAAACCAAACTGTAATCATAGTTAAGAATTGTAAATAAATTTAAGAGAGTAAACAGAAAGGCTGTAACAAATTGTAACTAGTAATATGTATAATCAGTAAAGATAAGTATCCCCGAAGGGGACATGAAAAAATCATTTACCCCTGTATAAACAAAATAGAGTATAGGAAATATCTGACCTATGTCAGATGCTGTAGTCCTGGGAAAAAATGCACCCGGACAAAATAAAAAAAAAAAAAAAAAAAAAAAAAAAAAAAAAAAAAAAAAAAAAACCTAACCTAACCTAACCTAACCTAACCTAACCTAACCTAACCTAACCTAACCTAACCTAACCTAACCTAACCTAACCTAACCTAACCTAACCTAACCTAACCTAACCTAACCTAACCTAACCTAACCTAACCTAACCTAACCTAACCTAACCTAACCTAACCTAACCTAACCTAACCTAACCTAACCTAACCTAACCTAACCTAACCTAACCTAACCTAACCTAACCTAACCTAACCTAACCTAACCTAACCTAACCTAACCTAACCTAACCTAACCTAACCTAACCTAACCTAACCTAACCTAACCTAACCTAACCTAACCTAACCTAACCTAACCTAACCTAACCTAACCTAACCTAACCTAACCTAACCTAACCTAACCTAACCTAACCTAACCTAACCTAACCTAACCTAACCTAACCTAACCTAACCTAACCTAACCTAACCTAACCTAACCTAACCTAACCTAACCTAACCTAACCTAACCTAACCTAACCTAACCTAACCTAACCTAACCTAACCTAACCTAACCTAACCTAACCTAACCTAACCTAACCTAACCTAACCTAACCTAACCTAACCTAACCTAACCTAACCTAACCTAACCTAACCTAACCTAACCTAACCTAACCTAACCTAACCTAACCTAACCTCCAGTCCCCCGCTGACCGCGCTGCCGTCAGCTGCTTTTTCGATACAGCTCCGCGCTAAAAAATTCATTTGACCGGGATACTTTTGAGATACAGTGACGTGTTATACCTTAAAAGTTGCGCGTTCGCGAGACGCACACGCCGACATATCGCACGTGCTTGTGTGAGAAAACCCCAAAAAGTTATTAAGGTGAAAGTGAAATTTTGAAGGTTAAGTGGTGGTGAATTGTGTGGTTTTTCGAAGATTGTGCTTCAGCCTAGGTGCCTCCACGAGATTTTCTTTTACCGCCGGGTAGGCCCCGGCGGCCCGCATCTATAGGCGTTTGTCCCAAGAAAATCGGAGCAGCGCAACAGGGTGAAAACTCAAGAAAAACAAGTTTTTCCACACGTGCGCGTCGCCACGAGGTCGGTGAAATACCGCACTTAGAGAGCTGGAATTTTTACTGTATTAGCGGGCAAGTACATTAAGTATTTTTCCACAAAAAGAAAAATTTTCCATCTAATAGTTCCATAAATATTAAGCTTTAATTGCTCAAACTTTGCCCCTTAATAACCCGGCTCCATACCGGTCTATAATTTTGATTTTTGCGCCGTTGCTTGCGCGCTCATCTCCTCTACTAGCCCACAAAAGAAGAACTCCTTGGCATTTATAGTCGAGGAGCTGCAGCTGGAAAACCTGAAATTTCGTTCTACATCAAAAATTGTTAAGCCAAAAAATTCAAATAATTTATTGGACAATAGGGTATCATAGTGCATTATTTATAGCTAATAATAGACAAATTTGCAGATTTTTAGCTCATATACTCTAGGAGATATAGAATTTTAAGTGTTTTTTGCAAATAATTAATTAAATATTAGTTTTAAAAATAATTACTCACCGGAATTAGGTTTAGGTAACCTTTGGACACACCCTGAGCCCAAACTCGGGTGGTCTAGGGCCAAAAACAAAGGATTTTTAAAATCCGGGGGGTGTTGGATGAGTTGGGGACTTAGTGTAAATTTTTTGTTTTCTTGATATCTCCGCGACTATAGGTCGTAGAGAGCTGCGGTTCTCGATAGACATAGGGGCTGGCGATTGCCTATCATCTTAGATTGCCAATTGCTCAATTGGGCAAAAAATTTTATTTCTACATTTTTACCGCATAGACAGGTACCCCTAGTCGCGCCATAAACGCTATTGAAAACCGCGTGCTCCTCCGGCACGTATTCGCTGAGATATTCAGGATCAAAGTTCGACTTTGACAGTTGGGCGGCCATCTTGAATTTTTTCAGGAGGCCATATCTCCGAGAATATCTACCGTAGAGCGCGGAGATTTTGCAGATGGGTAAAGGGGGGAGTTTGGAATTGGGGGGACTTAGTTTTTTCTAAATTGGGGGTCAAAATTTTTGGTTGTGAATTTCTAATCATACTTGGTAGAACTCCCAATTCCACACCTGTAAGTCCAAACGCGATACCTCTGTGACTGATAGATTCGGAGATATTGCCGATCAAAGTTAGTGCCGGCGGCCATCTTGAAAGGGTTCAAGTGGCTGTAACTTCGCCGCATTTAAAGATAGCGCGCTGCGGTTTTCTGTGTTGTGGGTCCCCGGTGAAGGAGTATCGATCCTCTGGGGTCAGGAGGGGATTGCACCCCACAAAATTTTGATCTCTGCTGACGGTGCCGGCGTGTGCGGGGCAGGAGGGGAAACCCCACAGTTCAAACCAGAACTTCCTGCGACCGATAGAGCCAGAGTTATCGGCGTTCGAAAATTCCCTGGAGGTGTTGGGGGTGTCTGGGTGTGATTTTCGGACTGCTGTAGCTCGGGAACTATTGGGCGTAGCGACTTGCGGTTTCTTCTGTTGTCAAGCGCACGGGGAGCTCCACCTGAAGCCGTTATCACCTTTCTTCTTGCTAATCTTCTTCCGTCTTCTTCTTCTTCTTTTTTCTTATTTTCTTTTCTTTTTTTCTTCTTTTGGTATAGGACGTTCTCCGGATACATTGTGTTGATCCCTGCGGGAAATCGCAGCGCAAACCTGCATAAGGTAACAGACTCTCTCAATAAAAAATTTTTTGTTAAATTTTGGAAAATTATAAATTAACTTTAATAGTAATTGGACATCTCTTGCGGAGCTTTGGGGCCGGCGGCGACAATTGGTCGTAACTTTTGTAACTATCCATTTTGTGCCGCAGCCTGGAGGCCTGCTGGAGAGCCTAGTAAAATAGTAATACAATTCTGTGTATATTCTCGGCGGAGATAACAGTCAATTAGTATATCTTAAGCTTAATTTTAATTTAGATTTAAGACACAGGGATTTTATACCCTACCTAAAGTGTATTCATTCTAGGTTATTATATTCTAGATATTGACCATAGATATTTACAAAACCAACTATTACTAGTTGGTACTGGATTTTTACAACCAGTAAGTGCTATTTTATAGGATTTTATCAACATTTTATTGACACTGTCTATTGACAATCTGAAATTTTATTCAATTTTACCTTATTGTATTTTACATATTGCATTTTATTTATACACTCCATTTATACACATAGTCTATTCTTAGGAACAAGGGATTTTACCCGCACAATCGACACGCCAGGCACTTTACACCTGTGCAGTAAATTAATTAAGGTACAATGCATCGCACGCCGATAGCTAAAGGTAGGGCTACAAATGACAATACAAATATAATTATAGAAACCCCGCCAAACAATGTCACAAGTAAAGAAATGACAGCTATCAACGACAAAACGGTAACGAAAGTTACCGACGATAATCACACCCCAGGCAGTCAAATACCCAGATCTCAGCGGGCAAAATCAGCCTTGATGAGGGCAATTTCCCATCTCGACAAGTCCAGAAACCTGAGATCGGAAATAAAAGAAGGGGTACTGCACGAGCTGCGTGCATTGGACAAACTCGTCCGGGATGCAGAGAAGGAGCTGGCGACATACAAAGACGCCTCTTTCGTAAGTTCGCGTTTAAGTTTGGACTCAAAACCCGAGAAAACAACTAATAAACACGACGAGCTCACAGTTAAACTGGAGCATATGATAGAAAGGCAGAACCGACTTCTCAGCGAAAACCTCGAGCGCCTCAAAACGATTGAGGATGAGACCAAGCTCAAATCTGAGACAGCGGGATATTCAGCCAGTAAAATCAGCAATATGACAGAAAAAGTAAGCAAGATTGCGAAATGTACAGACCAAACTGCAAAGGAGGTACGGGAAATTAAGGAGAAGCTTGATAGTGAACAGTATAAAATAAATACAGTTCATGTGGGGAACCAATGTGGGGGTGGCTGCGAAAGTGTCAAAGCGGTAGCAGAGGACGTGGGTAAAATAAAGGAGACGACGCTTAGTATTCACGAGCAGGTAAACATCGTAGTTAACAGCCTGCCCACCTACGCTGAAATAGCCTCTAAATCTAAGCCGCAGACAAGACCAGCAGTGCCGAAACCCACGCACAGCGTAATCGTAACCACTAATGCGGTCACACCCACCTATGAGGACACCCACGAGAAGATTAAGACGACGCTAAATGCGAAACAGACAGGACTACAGATCCAAGGGGTTAGGGCGGTAAGGAACGGGAAAGTCGTTATTAGCTGTGCCTCAAAATCCGAAATAGAAAGAGCCACTGAGCGACTCAGGTCTAACAAAGACCTCAAAATTGAGGAAGCTAAAAGTAATAATCCCCTGGTTATCATAAAAGACATAATGAAGTACAACACTGAACAGGATATCCAAACTGCCCTGCTACAGCAAAATAAAGATCTGGTAGAGGGCCTCACCCCTGAAGAAGTAAAGATAGAGGAGAGGTACCGGAGAGGGGCGAGGAACTCTTTACAGAACCACGTCGTTCTCCGGGTCTCTCCAAAACTTTGGGGTAAATTGACGCAGAAAGGTAGGATATATACGGATATCCAACAGGTGGTGGTCGAAGACCAGACCCCCCTGATACAGTGTTCCCGTTGCCTAGAGTATGGGCACGGGAAGAAAAACTGTAAAGAAGAAGATGACAGATGTCACCATTGCGGGGATAAACATATTAGGGCACAGTGTCCAAGACGACTAGCAGGACACCCACCTAAATGCGCTAACTGCGCAAAAAGGGAGCATCAAAACCCAGATCACTCTGTGTTCAGCCTGGACTGCAATATCAGAAGGAGGAACGACGAGCTGGCCAGGCTGAACATTAGATATTGCTAAGGGCACCTTGGGCAACAACATGAACACTCGAATCCCTCCCATATCAATGATAATTCAGGCGAACCTGCAACGCAAGAAGCTGGCCACCGCAGAGTTAATGATCGAGGCTGAAAAAAGGAAGGCAATGATTGGCCTCATACAGGAACCCTATGTGGGAGAGCTAAAGACAATGAGAACGTATGGCACTGCGAGAATCTACCAAAACGCAAACAATGGGGATGGCGTAGTGAAGGCTGTGATAGTGGTTTTTAATCCGTCGATTGCGGTCACACTATGCCATAAACACACGTCCAATAACATTGTAGTCGTAAAACTTAAGACCAGTGCGTGGGAGATTCTCGCAGTGTCCTACTACTTCGAACCGGATGCTGATATAGAACCATATCTTAAACAAATTAAAAAGATCTGCGATGATACAAACATCGACAAAATACTCTTAGGTGGTGACGCAAACGCCAAGCATATATGGTGGGGTGGCCTACGTACAGATAGTAGAGGAGAGTCCATGATGTCGAGCCTAATTGAGAATGGACTGAATGTGCTGAACGACGGCGGCACCCCAACTTTTGATACAGTTAGGGGTAATGCTAGACTAACTAGCTTTGTAGACGTCACCGCATGCACAGACGGGCTGCTAAATCTGGTGGACGACTGGGAAGTGGCTGAGGACTTGACCAGCTCAGATCACAACGGCATCATCATTCGACTCTGTATACAGAAACCGGCAGGCACACTCATTGACAGGACAACAAGAAGATTTAACACCAAAAAGGTAAATTGGTCCCAGTTTAATATTAAATTGAACCAATTAAAAATAGTTAATAATATTAATGAACACACAATAAACAAAATTAAACACAAAAAAGAAATAGACGAATTAATTAACAAATACACGGGTATCATCATACAAACCTGCGATGAGCTGATGCCGAAAAAGAAACCGTTGGAGAAAACCAGAGTCCCATGGTGGTCAGAAGAGCTGGCAGTCCTGAAGCAGGGTGTCGCCATCAGTAAGAGACGTCTCCGTTGTGCATCCCCAAAGTTTAAGGGTGAAGCCGTCGCTCAGTACTTAAAGTCAAAGGAGGCATATGAACGCCTAGCAAGAGAAGCTCAAATATCGAGCTGGAAGAACTTCTGTACGAAACAGGATAAGGAAGGGGTATGGGAGGGGATTTATCGCGTAATAAAGCACACAAAGAAGAGGGAAGAAGACCTGCCTTTGGTCGACGGAGGCGCGCAGTTAAGCGGTAATGAATCGGTTCAATGGCTAGCGAGGACGTTTTTCCCTAGAGATAGAGCCGAGGAAGACGATGTCGACCACGAACAAATCAGGAAAAGGGCGGAAGAACTGAAGGTACTGGCAAGTGATAGTCACGAGCCAGACTTCACGGAGCCCGAACTGAAATTGGTCGTGGCCGACTTCAACCCGAAGAAGGCACCCGGGATTGACGGACTAACAGCAGACATATGCGGACAAGTTATACTTAATGACACAAGGACGTACCTAGCCATAATAAATAAGTGCTGGAAATTAGAATACTTCCCCAAAGAATGGAAGATCGCCGTCGTTGTGGCGCTACGCAAACCGGGTAAGGACAACTATACGCACCCCAAGTCTTATAGACCTATAGGGCTTCTCCCAGTGATGGGGAAGGTCTATGAGAAATTACTGGTAAGAAGGTTAACGCATCACCTGGTGCCCAGGATGAGCCCCCGTCAGTTTGGCTTTACGCCCCAGCGCTCCACAGAGGACGCCCTCTATAGTCTGGTGGCCCATTTGAAGAGCAAACTTCGTGAGAAGAAACTCATCATAATGGTGTCGCTGGACATTGAGGGCGCTTTCGACAGTGCTTGGTGGCCAGCAATTAAGGTCAGACTGGCGGATGAGCAGTGCCCAGGTAGATTGCGGGGAACAATGGCCAGCTACCTTAGTGACCGGAAGGTGGTAGTCAGGTATGCTGGTCATGAACACACCCAGGACACCAGTATGGGGTGCGTGCAGGGATCCATCGGAGGTCCTATACTCTGGAATCTTCTTCTGGACCCTCTGCTAAAGGACCTTGGGAAGGGGGAGGACTTCTGTCAGGCTTTTGCCGATGACATAGTCCTCGTCTTCTCGGGGGACACTGCGGAGGAGATAGAACGACGAGGAAATTCAACCCTCGAACGTGTTAGGAAGTGGGGCGTCGCGAATAGGTTGAGGTTCGCACCACACAAAACTCTTGCGATGGTGCTGACCAAAAAACTTAAGTACGACACTCCACGACTTAGCATGGGCGGGGTGGGAATAGCCTTGTCGAAGGAGATCAAGATCCTGGGGCTAACGATAGACAGAGGCCTGACGTTCGGCGCCCATGTCGCAAATGTTTGCGCGAAGGCGCTGGGCGTCTATAAGCAACTATCGAGAGCCGCCAGGGTAAGTTGGGGCCTCCACCCGGAAGTCGTAAGCCTGATATACAACGCGGTGATAGAACCGATCATTACGTACGCAGCCAGTGTATGGGCTCCAGCCACCACTAAAAAGTGTATCCGAAAACACCTGGACACAATACAAAGAGTGTTCGCGCAGAGGAGGACAAAGGCATATCGCACGGTGTCCCTTAACGCAGCTCTGGTGCTGGCGGGGGCACTCCCCCTCGATATCCGGGTAAGGGAAAATGCTTCCCTTTACGCGGTCAGGAGGGGATTGCAACCGCCAGTGTCAGATAGAGAAGCGGAGACACCGACGCCTTACGTCGAGAGACCCCACCCGGCGCTCCATTTGGACCACGAATTCGGAATGCTGCACAATATTGAGGATATTGAAGAGAAGGTGGAAGGTGCAGTACGGTTTTACACAGATGGTAGTAAGATCGATGGCAAAGTTGGAGCAGCCATTTCTGTTTGGAAACAGAATGTAGAGATAAGAGCAATAAAAATGAATCTACCACCTTACTGCACCGTCTACCAGGCCGAATTGTTGGCCATCTGTGAGGCCGCCAGGGTGGCAGCGAGGGAACAGTCCGACTCTTGCGCAATACTGAGCGACTCCAGAGCAGCCGTACAAACCGTAGTTAACAACAGCTCTACGCACAAACTTGCTATACAGACCAGAGCATATCTCAAGGAAGCCGCAGAACAACACAGGGCTATACGGCTGTTCTGGGTCAAGGCCCACACTGGCATTACTGGAAATGAGCGCGCCGACCAACTGGCAAAGGACGCGGCCCTGAAGGTAAAAAGAAGACCTATTTATGACAAGTGCCCAATATCTTTCGCCAAGCGCGAGATCCGCCGGCAAGCGCTTATTGAATGGAACGAGCGTTTTCAACTCGGCTCGACGGCAGGGGTTACTAGGTTATTCTTACCGGACGTTACATATGCATACTCGGTCATAAAAAAGGTGAAGATTACAGCGGAGATAACGCAAGCACTGACAGGACATGGCGGGTTCGCAGCGTACCTGCACCGTTTTGGTTGCAAGGATGACCCGTCATGTGAATGCGACGCGAATACAGAAGAGTCGGTGTTGCACCTGTTGTTTGACTGCCCTGTACACAGCAACCTCAGGTGCAACACTGAGCACTTACTCAATATAAATTTAACTCCCGCAAACGCAGCTAATATTATGAAACATAAAGACACCAGAGACATATTTTTAGAGTACTGCACAAAGATAGTTAAAAGGGCAAAGCAGAGACACAAGTGATAACAATTTACACGAACACATACAACCGTATATATACTCACTTTATATACAATATAATTGAGTGAATGTTGCCAAAATTGTCATATATACATGAATATAAAAACCTAGAATAAATTAAAAACTGTAAATAAGAGAAATAATGTATAAACGTACTAAACTGTAAAACAAGTACTATTAAAACGTAATAGCACATAAGAAATATTTGTAATTAAGTAGACTACAAATAATGTAATTATAAGAATGCTCCTGTGCATAACTATCAAAGATAAGTACCCCCGAAGGGGAGATGAAAAACTTACTACCCTAGCCTTACATAAGTAGATAGGAAATATCTGACCTGAGTCAGATGTCTGTAGTCCTGGGCAAAAGCACCCGGACAACAAAAAAAAAAAAAAAAAAAAAAAAAAAAAAAAAAAAAAACCTAACCTAACCTAACCTAACCTAACCTAACCTAACCTAACCTAACCTAACCTAACCTAACCTAACCTAACCTAACCTAACCTAACCTCAGTCCCCCGCTGCCCGCGGAAGCGTAAGCAGCTTTTCCACGTGTGCTCCGCGCTTTTAATTAAGTTTGAGTGGGTTTTTCTTGAGATATCTTAACGTGCCATATCTCAAAAGTTGCGCGTCAACGAGGCGCACACTACAATATATCGCCTGTAAGTGAAAGTGGAAAACTCAGTGAGTTATTAGTGGAAAACCTTTAAATTTAAAGGTTAAGTGTTGAAAAATTATCAGTTTTTTGCGGATTGTACTTCGGGGTAGGTGCCTCCACGCGATATTTTTGTGTCGGCGTGTGGGCCCTGCGGCCACGCATCGTTTGGCGCATCGCACAAAGAAATCGGAACAGCGCAACAGTGTCAAAAACGCAAAAAAACAACATTTTTTCACACGTGGCGTCACCACGAGGTGCCTTAAATACGCAACCTACGAAGCTGGGATTTTTGTGACATATGCGGGCAAGTACCCAAACCATATTACCGAAGCCAGAATAATTTTAGAAGCTATACTTTTTTATATATATATAAAAAACTTTCTTAACTTTGGCACGTAATAACTCAGCCCTATAACGGGCTATAATCTTCGATTTTGTTTTGCTGCCTGCGCGCTCATCGGGACTACCGATCTACACAATATCAATCTCCTGGACTGCATAGTCGAAGAGATAAAATCAAAAAACCGTAATTTATGGTTTTTCAAAAATTTTCCTTAGTAAGAAAAATCAGAAAAATATCTGGACTTTATAGTAACGTAGAGGCCTATTTGCCCTTAATTTTAAGATTTTTTGTGTAATTTTAGGTTAAATAGTTCAGGAGTTATCGATTTTAAACCGAATTTCGCTAATTAATCTGTAAATATTATAAATTAATTAATTATTAGGTAATAGGCGTGTTTATATGACCTCTGGGCACACCCCGAGCCCAAACACGGGTGGTCTAGCCCCATAAATAACGAATTTTAAAATCCTGGGTGTCTCGGGGGGTGTTTGCACTTGGACGTGAAATTTTTCGAAGTTAAATATCTCAGTAACTATTCATCGTAGAGGAACGGGGTTTTCGGAATAGGTGTGAGCAGGATTTCGGCTATCGATTTCCATAGCCAATTGCCCAATAGGGCAATATTTTTTATTTAATTGATTTTGACACCTGGGCAGGTAGCCCGAGTGAAGCCATTAAGGGCATTGAAAACCCCGTACTCCTCCGACCAGTAGTTCGGGAGATATCAACAGTCGAAGTTCGGTTTTGACAGTTCGTCCGCCATCTTGAATTTTTTCAGGAGGCCGTATCTCCGAGGATATCTTACGTAGAGCGCCGAGATTTGGCAGGTGGGTTAAGGGGGGAGATTGGAATTGGGGGGGCTTAGTTTTTTCAAAATTGGGGACAAAAATTTTTGGTTATGAGATTTCAATTGCGTCTGGTAAAACTCCCAATTCCACACCTGTTGGTCGAAACGCGACATCTCTGCGGTTGATAGACTCCGAGATATCACCGATCAAAGTTATAGCCGGCGGCCATCTTGAAAGGTTTCAAGTGGCTATAACTCTGCCGGATATTGAGCTAGCGAGCTGCGGTTTTCTGCATAGTGGGTCCCGGGTCAAGGAGAATCGATCCCCTGGGGTAAGGAGGGGATCCGACCCCACAAAATTTTGGTTCCAGTTGACGGTGCCGGCGCGCGCGGGGCATCGGGGGAAGTCCCATAGTTCAAACCCGAACTTCCTGCGACCGGTAGGGCCGGAGTTATCGGGGTTCGAAAATTCCCTGGAGGTGTTGGGTGTGCCAGGGGGTGATTTTCGGACTGCCGTAACTTGGAAGCTATTGGTCGTAGAGACTTGGGACTTTTTCTGCTGTCAATCGCGCGGGGAGCTCCACCCGACGCTGTTACCATCTTTCTTCTGCCCCTTCTTCTTCTATCTTCTTCTTCTTCTTTTTTCTTCTTTCATCTTCTTTTCTCTTCTTTTTGGCAAAGGGCGACCTCCGAACACTCAGAGTCGATCCCTGTCGGAAATCGCGGCCGCTATCTGCAAAGGAAGCAGACACCAATAACAAAAAATTATTCATATAAATTTGTAAAAAATTGTTAGTGTTTAGTTTAGATTCGGGTCCCTCCCGCTGAGTCCTTGGTCCGGTGGCAACAACTGGTCGTTGCACCTGTAACCATCCATCTTGTGCCGCAGCCTGGGGGCTTGTGGGAGAGCTCTTAAAAGTTGTTTTAGAGTAGTAATACATATCCCGGTGGAGACGACGAACTTATTTAGTTAAGCTTACTTTTAATTTTATTTTAGCAATAGGACACGGGGCTTTTTACACCCCAACAAACTAGTATTCTAGGTTATTATACTTTAATTTGACAAAAATTTATTTCTTATAACACTTTAATTTAACATTAATTTTGAACTCAACCTAGTAATAGGACACGGGACTTTTTACACCCCGAACAATTTAGTAACCTAGGTTTTACATTTTAAACTGACAAACCATTTATATTATACGATTTTAAATTAATTTAATTATTGCCATTTTACTTTAATTACTTCATTTTAGTTATTTTTAATATTTAATTTACACTTAATATAGAATTTTATATTTTACATTTACCTATAGTTCAAAAATTTTAATAACAAGGGTTGTACCCGCTTAATTGACACACCAGGCTCTATACACCTGTGCATTAATTATAATAAAGCACGATGCATCGTACACCGATAGCGAAAGTAAATATGATGAAAGATGACACCAGCGCTAAAAATGTAACCCCGCCCAATAAGGACGTCGGGAAAGAAGCAAGAGTCATAAATGACAAAACAGTGACAAAAATCACCGACGATAATGGCACCCCCAATAGCGGGATACCAAGAACACAGAGGGCAAAGTCAGCCTTCATGAGGGCCGTCACTCATCTAGAATCGTCTAGAAATCTAAAGACGAATATAAAGGACGGGGTTATGCACGAGCTACGCGCGTTGGAAAAACTAGTCCGGGATGCCGAGAAAGAGTTGGCAACGTATAAAGACGCCTCCTTCACTAGTTCACGTCTAAGTCTTGACTTAAAGGCCGAGACAAAAATTACAAATCACGACGAGCTCATCGGCAAGATGGAGCAAATGATCGCAAGCCAAAACCTGCTTCTCACGGAACACCTAGAGCGCCTCAAAGCGGTCGAGGAAGAGACGAAGCTCCAAACAGAGACAGCGGGCTACACGGCTAGCAAGATAACAAATATGACGGAGAAGTTCAACAAAATTACAAAAAACACAGACCAAACAGTGAAGGAAGTGCGGGAGATAAATGACAAGCTGGCCAACGTACAAATCAGCCTGAGTGCGTCGCGGGTGGAGAACCAGTGTGGCGGTGGCTGCGACACTATGAGAGTGGTAGCCGAGGACGTGGGTGTAATAAAAGAGGTGACTGAAAGTATTCACCAAAAGGTGAACCTCATTGAAAACAGCTTGCCCACCTACGCTGACATGGCTTCAAGACCTAAGCCACTGTTAAAAACCTTAGCGTCGAAGCCCACCCATAGTGTTATAGTCACGACCAACGCGGTGACCCCCACCTACGATGACACCCATAATAAGATAAAAACTACCTTGAACGCCAAAGAAACGGGACTGCAAATCCAAGGAGTCAGAGCCATCAGAAATGGGAAGGTCGTCATTAGTTGCGCCTCCAAGACGGAAATAGAGAAGGCCACGGAGCGTCTGAGGTCAAATAAAGACCTCAAAGTCGAGGAGGCTAAGACCAATAACCCCCTGGTCATCCTAAAGGACCTTATGACCTACAACAAGGAGCAAGACATCCAAACGGCTCTCTTAACACAGAATAAGGACCTAATTGCGGGCCTTACTCCTGACGAAACAAAAATAGAAGAGAGATACCGGAGAAGGGCGAGGAACCCTTTACAGTCCCACGTCGTCCTCCGGGTCTCCCCTAAACTCTGGGGAAAACTAATAGAAAAGGGGAAAATGTACACGGACATTCAGCAGGTGGCGGTAGAGGACCAGTCCCCCCTAATACAGTGTTCCCGTTGCCTGGAGTATGGGCACGGAAAAAAGAGCTGCGGAGAGGAAAAGGACAGATGCCATCACTGCGGCGATAAGCACAAAAGAGCACAATGTCCAAAAAGGCTAGAAGGGCATCCGCCCAGCTGTTCAAATTGTGCGAAGAGGGAGCACCTAAATCCTGATCACTCGGTGTTTAGTCTGGACTGCAGCATCAGAAGGAGGAACGATGAGCTGGCCAGGCTAAACATCAAGTACTGCTAAGGGCACCTCAGGGGACAACAGTACAAAACAAATCCCTCCCATATTAACAACAATCATGCAGGCAAACCTCCAGCGCAAAAAGCTAGCCACCACAGATTTCTTCATAGAGGCGGATAAAAGGAAAGTGATGTTCGGATTGTTGCAGGAGCCCTACGTGGGGGACTTGAAGGTAATGAGGACCTATGGCACCGCGAGGATCTACCAAAATGCAAATAATGGCGATGGCGTGGTGAAGGCCGCGATAGCGGTATTTAATCCGTCTGTCGCGGTCACGCTGTGCCATAAGCACACAACTAATAACATCGTAGTAGCCAAATTGAAGACCAGTGCATGGGAGATTCTTGCGGTGTCATATTATTTCGAACCTGATACAGATATCGAGCCTTACCTCAGGCAAATCAAGGAGATCTGCAGCAACTCCAACACAAGGAATATCCTCATAGGCGGAGATGCAAACGCCAAAAATATGTGGTGGGGCGGCGTACGCACGGACAGAAGAGGAGAGGCCATGATGGCCAGCTTAACGGAGAATGGACTTAATGTGCTGAACAACGGCAGCACCCCGACTTTTGATACGGTCAGGGGAAACGTGAGATACACAAGTTTCGTGGATGTAACAGCATGCACAGACGGGGTCCTGAAACTGGTGGACGACTGGAGAGTGGCTGAAGACCTAACCAGCTCAGACCATAACGGCATCGTCATGAGACTCAGTCTGCAGAAACCGATAGGCACTTTCATCAGCAGGACCACGCGCAAATATAACACCAACAGAGTAAATTGGGCCGAGTTTAATTGTAAACTCGACCAATTGAAGATAGCTAACAATTTAAATGTACATACCATAAGTTTAGCTAAAAACAAAACAGAAATAGATTTAATTATTAGTAAATACACCGAAATAGTAACCCAAACCTGCGATGAGATGATGCCGAAAAAGAAATCGGTAAGCAAGACTAGGGTCCCGTGGTGGTCGGAAGAGCTGGCGGTCCTGAAGCGAGGTGTCGCCATCAGCAAAAGGCGCCTGCGATGTGCATCCCCGAAGTTCAGGGGTGAAGCCGTTGAACAGTACCTTAGGTCCAAAAACGAGTATGAACATGCCGCAAAACGTGCTCAAATAGAAAGCTGGAAAAGCTTTTGCGAGAAACAGGATAAGGAGGGAATATGGGAGGGAATATACCGTGTGATCAAGTACACCAAGAGAAGAGAGGAAGATCTGCCATTGGTAAACGGAGGCGCGCAGCTTAGCGATAGAGAATCGGTTCAATGGCTAGCGAGTACGTTCTTCCCTAGAGATAGAGCCGAGGATGATGACGTCGACCACAAACGGATCAGGACAAGGGCAGATGATCTGAAGGCACTGGCTAGTGATAGTCACGAGCCAGACTTCACTGAGCCCGAACTGAAGCTGGTTGTGGCCGACTTTAACCCGAAGAAGGCACCCGGGAAGGACGGACTAACAGCAGATATATGCAGACACGTAATACTCAACGACACCAAGATGTACCTAGCCATTATAAACAAGTGCTGGAGGCTGGAGCACTTTCCCACAGAGTGGAAGATCGCCGTCGTTGTGGCTCTGCGCAAACCAGGGAAGGATACCTATACGCACCCCAAATCTTATAGACCTATTGGGCTTCTCCCAGTAATGGGAAAGGTCTATGAGAAACTACTGGTGAGAAGATTGACGCATCACCTGGTGCCCAGAATGAGCCCCCGTCAATTTGGCTTTACGCCCCAGCGCTCTACAGAGGACGCCCTCTACAGTCTGGTGACCCATTTGAAGGGCAAACTTCGTGAGAAGAAGCTCATCACAATGGTGTCGCTGGACATTGAGGGCGCCTTCGATAGTGCTTGGTGGCCAGCAATCAAGGTCAGATTGGCGGAGGAGCAATGCCCAGGTAGATTGCGGGGTACAATGTCCAGCTACCTCAGCGACCGAAAGGTTGTGGTTAGGTATGCTGGTCATGAACACACCCAAGACACCAGTATGGGGTGCGTACAGGGATCCATCGGGGGTCCCATACTCTGGAATCTCCTTCTGGATCCTCTGCTTAAGGACCTCGCGAGGGGTGGGGACTTTTGTCAAGCTTTTGCAGACGACATTGTCCTCGTCTTCTCGGGGGACACTGCAGGGGAGATAGAACGACGGGGAAATTCAACCCTCGAACGTGTTCGGAAGTGGGGCGTCGCGAATAGGTTGAGGTTTGCACCACACAAAACTCTTGCGATGGTGCTAACCAAAAAACTTAAATACGACACTCCACGGCTGAACATGGGCGGGGTGGGAATAGCCCTGTCGAAGGAGATTAAGATCCTGGGGCTAACGGTTGATAGTGGCTTGACGTTCGGCGCCCACGCCGCAAATGTATGCGCGAAGGCGCTGGGCGTCTATAAGCAGCTGTCGAAAGCCGCCAGGGTCAGTTGGGGCCTCCACCCGGAAGTCGTGGGCCTGATCTACAACGCGGTGATAGAACCGATTATCACATACGCAGCCAGTGCATGGGCCCCAGCCACAAACAAGAAGAATGTAAGGAAACACCTGGATACGGTGCAAAGGGTATTCGCGCAAAGGAGGATAAAGGCCTATCGTACGGTGTCTCTTAACGCAGCTCAGGTTCTGGCGGGGGCGATCCCCCTCGACATACGCATCAGGGAAAATGCTTCCCTGTATGCGGTCAGGAGGGGATTGCAACCGCCAGCGCCTGATAGAGAGGCAGAGACACCGACGCCATACGCCGAAAGACCCCACCCAGCGCTCCATATGGACAACCAATTCATTATGATACATAATCCGGAAGATATTGATGACAAGGTGGACAGTGCAGTACGATTTTACACCGATGGCAGCAAGATTGATGGCAAAGTGGGTGCTGCCATTTCCGTATGGAAAAATGATACAGAAATTAGGACCATTAAAATGAATCTGCCATCGTACTGCACTGTGTACCAGGCGGAATTGTTAGCCATATGTGAGGCCGCTAGGGTGGCAGCGCGAGAACAGGCCGAATCCTGCGCAATACTCAGTGACTCCAGAGCAGCTGTACAAACGATCGTTAATAATAGCTCTACACACAGGCTCGCAACAATTACTAGAGCATACCTGAAGGAGGCTGCTGAACAACAAAAGGCCGTGCAGCTGTTCTGGGTCAAGGCCCACACTGGCATCGCTGGTAACGAGCGCGCCGACCAGTTGGCGAAACAAGCTGCTTTGAAAGTCAAAAGGAAGCCGATTTACGAAGAGTGTCCCATTTCGTTCGCTAAACGCGAGATTCGCCGATCGGCCATCGCAGAATGGAATGAGAGATACAAACAGGGTACGACGGCCGGGACTACTAAAATATTCTTCCCTAACGTCACTGAAGCATATGTTATTATGAAGAAAATTGACATAACGCAGGAAATAACACAAGTCCTGACAGGACATGGCGGGTTCGCAGCGTATCTACACCGTTTTGGATGTAAAGATGACCCGTCATGCGAGTGTGATGACAATAAAGAGGAATCGGTGTTGCACCTGTTGTTTGACTGCCCTATACACAGCAACCGCAGGTGCAACGCCGAACACCTAATGAACACACAAATTACTCCAAGTAACATACCCAGCATAATGATGCGTACAGTGACAAGAAATATATTCTTGGAATACTGCATAAAAATAACAAAGACAGCTAACAGTAGAAATAAATAACATTCACACATCACACACACACCACAATACACAAACACATATAACTATACATTTTATATATTATATATCAATTGTCCCTACTGCAACAAGTCGCGGATAATATAGTCCGAGTAGTTTAATAGCAGAAATATAATAACCTAGACTAGATATAATTATGAAGATAAATGTCCAGCTATTGTTGTTTTAAAGAACAGCATGTATACAAAAATGTAAGGCCATACTTTATAAGTCTCGTAACATGTACTAATGGTAAGAATTTATGATAATGTATATCTTTAAAGATAACCTAATAATGTAATGAATATTTGCAATAATTGTAAGCTTTTAAATTGTAATCGTTATAAAAAATTTTTTTTTTTAGTAAAGACATGTATCCCCGAAGGGGAATGAAAAACTTATTTACCCATGTTTAGACATGTAAGTATAGGTAATATCTGACCTAAGTCAGATGCTTTGGTCCTGGAAAAGAGCAACCGGACAGTTTAAAAAAAAAAAAAAAAAAAAAAAAAAAAAAAAAAAAAAAAAAAAAAAAAAAAAAACCTAACCTAACCTAACCTAACCTAACCTAACCTAACCTAACCTAACCTAACCTAACCTAACCTAACCTAACCTAACCTAACCTAACCTAACCTAACCTAACCTAACCTAACCTAACCTAACCTAACCTAACCTAACCTAACCTAACCTAACCTAACCTAACCTAACCTAACCTAACCTAACCTAACCTAACCTAACCTAACCTAACCTAACCTAACCTAACCTAACCTAACCTAACCTAACCTAACCTAACCTAACCTAACCTAACCTAACCTAACCTAACCTAACCTAACCTAACCTAACCTAACCTAACCTAACCTAACCTAACCTAACCTAACCTAACCTAACCTAACCTAACCTAACCTAACCTAACCTAACCTAACCTAACCTAACCTAACCTAACCTAACCTAACCTAACCTAACCTAACCTAACCAGTCCCCCGCTGACCGCGCTGCCGTCAGCTGCTTTTTCAAGTGAGCTCCACGCTTTTAAATTCTTTTTAGTGGGTTTTTTGCAAGCTACCGTGACGTGCTATACCTTAAAAGTTGCGCGTTAACGAGGCGCACACGCCGGTATAACTATTGTGATTGTGAGTGAAAAATCCAGGAAGTTATAAGTGAAAAACCTCCGAAATAAGAGGTTAAGTGTGTGAAAATTGTCAGTTTTTTGCGTTTTGTACTTCGGGGTAGGTGCCTCCACGCGAGATTTTTGTGCCTCCGTGTAGGCCTTACCGGCCCGCATCTATCGACGCATCGTACGAGAAAATCCGTTCAGCGCAACACAGTGAAAAACCCAGAAAAACAACTTTTTTCCACACGTGGCGTCACCACGAGGTACCCGAAGGACGCCACCTGCAGAGCTGGGATTTTTACCATATGTGCGGGCAAGTACCCCAACACTTTTACCGCAAAGAGAAAAATTTTAACTGCTGTACTTTTTGTGATAAAACTATTAAGAATATCAAACTTTAACACCTTATAGCTCGGCTCCATACCGGGCTATAATTGTCGTTTTTGTGCCGCTGCTTGCGCGCTAGCTGGGACTACAGAGTATCAAAAGCTGAGCACCCTAGACATCATAGTCAAGGAGCTAACGACGGAAAACCGTAAACTTCGGTTTTTATAAAATTTTCTTCAGCCGGAAAAATCGGAAAATTAACTGGACTATATCATAGTGTAGTAGTCTCTTTGTACTAAATTTACCAATTTTTTGTAATTTTTTAGGTCCAATAGTCTAGGAGAAAACGAATTTTAACCGTATTTATCAAATTAATCTGTAAATATTAGTAATAATTAATTTTTTAGGTTATAGGCGGCTCTATATAGCCCTTGGGCACACCCTGAGCCCAAACACGGTGGGTCTAGACCCAAAAACACCGATTTTTAAAATCCGGGGGGTCTTTGGAGGTGTTTGGAGTTAGCCGCGGAAATCTTTGAAGTCTAATATCTCAGGGGCTATTCGTCGTAGGAGGTTGGGGTTTTCGAATTGGTGACGAACTAGACTTAGGCTATTGTTTTTTATAGCCAATTGCCCAAAAGGGCAATATTTTTTATATTAGCGTTTTTGACCACTGGGCTGGTAGTCCTGGTGAAGCCGTTGACGGCGGTGAAAGCCCCATGCTCCTCCGACTTGTAGTTTAGGAGTTATACACGGTTAAAGTTTGGTTTTGACAGCTCGGCCGCCATATTGGATTTTTTCAGGAGGCCATATCTCCGAAGATATTCAACGTAGAGCGTGGAGATTTTGCAGGTGGGTTAAGGGGGGAGTTTGGAATTGGGGGAAATTAGTTTTTTCCAAATTGGGGGTAAAAAATTTCGGTTGTGACTTTTCAATTTGTAGTGGTAGAACTCTCAATTCCCCATCTGTGAGTCCAAACCCGATATCTCTGCGGCCAATAGATTCGGAGATATTACCGACCAAAGTTATACCCGGCGGCCATCTTGAAAAGGTTCAATTGGACATAACTTCGCCGGAAATAGAGATAGCGCGCTGCGGTTTTCGGATTAGTGGATCCCCTGGTAAGGAGTTTCGACCCCCTGGGGTCAGGTGGTGATACAGCCCCTAAAAATTTTGGTTTCAGCTGACGGTGCCGGCGTGCGCGGGGCATCGGGGGAAGTCCCTTAGTTCAAACCCGAACTTCCTGGGACCGATAGAGCCGAAGTTATCGGGGTTCGAAAATTCCCTGGAGGTGTTGGAGGTGTTAGGGGGTGATTTTCGGACTGCCGTTACTCGGAGGCTATTGGTCGTAGAGACTTGGGATTTCTTCTGCTGTCAATCGCACGGGGAGTTCCACCAGACGCTGATACCACCTTCCTTCTGTCTCTTCTGCTTCTACCTTCTTCTTCTTCTTTTTTCTTCTTTTATCTTCTTTTTCTTCTTTTTGGACGTGGACGATCTCCGTATAACTTGTTGTGATCCCCGCGAGAAGCCGCGGCCGCTACCTCCAGAAGACTAGGCTCTTCTGAAATAAAAAATTTTCTTCTTTTTACTTTTTTGTGATTAGCTATTACTGAGGCTTCCCCCGCTGAGTCTTTGGGCCGGTGGCGACAATTGGCCGTTGCCTTAGCAATTAACCATTTTGTGCCGCAGCCTGGGGGCTCGTGGGAGAGCTATTAATTTCTTTCAAATATAAACTTATACTCCTGGCGGAGATATATGTATATAGGTAACTTAATTTTAGCTCAATTTTATTTTAATTTTAATTTTAGCTGTAGGACACGGGGCTATACACCCCAACTCTAGTAATTAAGTTTTTATTTTATTTTTATTTTATTTTATATTTATTTTGACAAATTGACTTTTACCTTGTTAATAATAATTAGATTTAACAATTTGTCGACAACTGGGATCTTTACACCCTATTATATCTAAACATAAGACCTTGGGCTTGCAACTCAATTGTTGTTATAACCCAATTTATTGTGTATTACTTTATTATCGTATTCAATAATTATTATAGGAAACTTATTGTAAAATAGACAAGGGCCTTTACACCCAAACATTTAATCATACATTTTAATTTACATCATACACCTCAATCATTGACTACACAAACTGATTAATACAATATACACTTTTATATAACAATACATTGGAACCGAGCCATATACACTCGGATTTCAATAATATTGACACCCGCAGACCCCAAAAAATAACATGTTGAGATCTCCACCTCAGGATAGGCGCTCGAAAGAGCCGTCCCAGTCCCCCAGTAATAAAGCCCAACATCTAATGAACCACACCAGCATGTTCATAGAAAATACCCCAAAGACTACGACGTCTGGTGCAACCAGAAAAGGGGTATTTGACACTAATAGGGCAGGCATGAACCGCACTGTAGTCTTGGACCAGCCGACAACCCCCCAAAACTCTCCCCCTCCAGTAGCAGATTCCGCCAGACTCATGGGGGCAAAACTAGGCGTTAAAAAAGCGAAACTCCTCCTAAATATGTCAAAAAACATAAAGACGGAGGTGAAAAGAGGGGTCATAGACGTATTGGACAAATTAGTCTTATGCGTTCAGGAAGGGGAGAAGGAACTCGCGGAGCATAGGAAAGGGCCCCAAAAACCACTGCCCGAGGATAACGTAAAAGACGAAGACAAAGACGAGTTACCACAGCCCGTGAGTATCGTAAAAGATGACAAAGGCGAGGTCCCTGAACTGGAAAGGTGGAAAACTATGATAAGGGCCCATAGTGAAATCCTGACAGAGAGCATGGAACAGAACGAGCGACTAGAAAAGGCCCTTAAACAGCACGTCACCCTCCTGGACGGCTTGGAGGAATACAAGCAGCAGTTCAAAGAAACTGCAGACAGCATGAGATGCCTAGAAGGCGTAGTGCGATACCATGCAGTGACACTGGAAAACCAAAAGGACACCATCACCACCCCCGCAACTGAGGCCAGCGCCGAGCTCCTGCAGGAATTAAGAGTTTTAAAGGGTACCACTCAGGAGCTGAGCAAAAAGGTAGAAGAGGTCAGTTGCGGGCCGCGTACCTACGCAGAAATAGTTGCCAAACCAAGGCCTCAACAGACACCCAAGTCACACGCCATCATGGTATCAACAATTGACATCTGCCCCAGTGACGTCCTGGAGGATGAAATAAAAGGCACACTTAAGGCCAAGGAAAACGGATGGAGAATCCAGAAGATGAGGCGCGTGAGGGGGCCTAGAGTCGTACTCGCATGCGCCTCAAAACCTGAGATTGACCAATTAGCAGGGAAGCTAATAGAAAATAAAAAACTCAAAGTGGAGGAGGCTAAATTTTTAAACCCACTCGTGGTTTTGAAAAACCTGTGTCGGAAGACCACGGAAGCAGACATAAAAATCGCGCTGTCCCAGCAAAACGCCGACTTGACGGAGGGACTGTCGGCCGAGGAGGTCGCTGTGATGGAGAGGTACCGGAGGAGGGCAAGACACCCAGATGAGTGTCATGCCGTCCTCCAGGTGTCGCCAATCCTTTGGCAGAGACTTACCTCGGCTGGCAGGCTATTCGTTGACGTGCAATGTGTGAGGGTGCAAGACCAAACGCCCCTCATACAATGCATGCGTTGTCTGGGATACGGCCACGGAAAAAAGAGCTGCTCCGCGGTCGAGGAGGACCGCTGTACCAGATGCGGTCAGCCGGGCCATGTGAGAAAGGAGTGTAGCCATCGCACAAATTGTTACAACTGCACAAAGGCCAAACTACCACACACAAACCACGATGTGTTCGGCGCAGAATGCCCCATAAGATCTAGGGCAGACGCCCTTGCAAGGGAGGCAGTAGCATATAGCTAGGGTGCGCTTCCCGGCCAATCATCTATCGTCATGGCCACATACATGACAGACAAATCACACACACAAGCACGATTAACATAACACACAACAACACCTACACCTCATCATTATTAAACAAACTACTAGACAACAACACACACCAAATGTATCTCAAAAAACTTTTGACTCATATCTATAAAACATCAACACGTACACAAATTACATCGACTACAAAACAACAATCAACATACAATTGTTCAGCAAACATGCCAACACAGTCCAAATATAACAAACAACTGCATAAAAAAAAAAAAAAAAAAAAATATACATTCACAAACAACAAACACCACAGATCATCAACAACCACCGCATACAACACACACAAGACTATAGTGCGTGAACATGGACGCTGATGCAATGATTGTACTTAGCGGGCATGCAATCCACGTACATATATTCATTACATAAACTAATACATTAACACACACCACACATTTCAACACAACAAGTAACAATCTGCTATGTTGTAAGCATATTAGATTTTACTAAGGAAATAAAAAACAATGCATAACAATTGCACAATCACTAGCACAATCACAATATACAATCTGCGTCACAAAACTTACACCAATCACCTATGCACACAATGTACATACCACAGCACATTACATACGTACACCAACAACCTAAACAATTACCACTCGACGTCATGCACAATTATAATTTATGTGTATTAACATAGTAAATTATAATATTAAGTAACAATAAATGACACACCACAAATCACCACTCAGCATAGCACAACGTAAACAACCACATAGTCACAATAGCATTAGGAACAAACAAAACGAAATTATCATAATTAATTAATAGTTTATTTTGTTGCGACAAAATAAGATATTAAATAAAGTACAATGAAACATATTTTTATATAAAAGCATACACAACAATACTAAAAATGATCACACAAATAAATACAAAATAAATAGTTAGTAACATAAACACTAGTAATCAAATCACATAAACAATAACCCACTACAGCAAAACAAAAAGTCACACAAGGCCAAAATGAGCATTGACGATTGTATAAAATGGATAGAGGCCATTATCAGCCTTCCTAAGTTTAAACAATATAGAATTAAAGAAATGTAACACAAATAATAAACAATGTAAATTTTTCAAATTAAGACAAAATGTAAAATAGGACGAATAAACAATAGTAATAAATGTAATTTACAATACCTAATAGTAGAAATAAGCATACACATAAGTATAGAAATACACTGTAAAATTTTTTCATAATAAATCTCCCTAGCACTTAATACCCATCCGATACAATCCCTGATTATGTTAGGGGCTTCTCGCGGGCCGGGTCTGGCACCCGGACACAAACAAAAAAAAAAAAAAAAAAAAAAAAAAAAAAAAAAACCTAACCTAACCTAACCTAACCTAACCTAACCTAACCTAACCTAACCTAACCTAACCTAACCTAACCTAACCTAACCTAACCTAACCTAACTTAACCTAACCTAACCTAACCTAACCTAACCTAACCTAACCTAACCTAACCTAACCTAACCTAACCATACGCAATTTTTTAAATTTTTCACTAAACTCGACTGTTTTTCAATTGAATTTTATCAAAATCGATATAGCCATTTAGTTTACACAATATTTTGACATTTCCGGACGACCTGCGAGTCAGGAACACCTATAAAAGAAACATTATTAGTATTTAATAAAAAGTATAGTTACAATAGTTTTCATACTCACCTGGTGAAGTGAACCCCCGACTGACGGCGGTGCTGACATCCATCCAGAGTGCGGAATTTATCCCTCTTTCAAACGCCACCAACAGCATCCCGATCGGCCGCACAGTTTCCTTATTTTAAGCTTATCCCTTTGAAAAAACGGGAATTTTTTCGAAATCTTAACAGTTTTCAGCGGTTTTCCGGAGATTTTTGTACCGAACCAGGTCCTGTTTTTTAGCTGACCGCGTAGCCCGTGACGAGGCGGATTTTTAGACACCCCACACGCGGGGGTACGGCGCGTCGCTCCCGGATTTTTTGCCCGCCCAAGCCCACCCTTTATTCATTTACTAGACGAGGCAATCAACGCATAGTGTATATATAAAAGACGGGACAGAGGTTGGAAAAATTTTAAAAATTTTTTATTCGCCAATAAATTTTCAAATAATTTGAGGATTCTAAAACAGTTATCCAAGTTTAATTACGACACCTGTAACTGCAACTATTTGCAAATCAAATTATAAACAAACATTATTATAAAACATAATTGTTCTTGACTAATAAAAACGCATAATCTTGACCCAATATAAGGCGAACGAACCTATTAACGGGTCCCTTTACAACCCCTAATAGAAATATATTATTAGATATTCACAAGATAATAAAAATTTAAATATAAGTAGCTATTATATGATTACTTTGTTCTCATTATATTGAAATTATATACTTTAATTGACCAATTTTATTTAATTTGCCATTGACAATTTTAGATATATCTTTGACATAATTTAGAGCGACCGTACTTATCAACAGGTCCCTTTACAACCATTGATAGAAATACATTAGTATACTCATAAGACTATAAAACGTAACTATAAGTAGGACCATCCCTACACAAGTAAACCTGAATACCCTCCGCAGAATCGGACCCGAGTGTGTTCCGGCGGCCGGCGGTGACAATTGGCCGTTATTAATATAACACACCATCTTGCGCCGCAGCCGGTGGGCCCACGGGGAAGAATCTGGCCTGTGAGGTATAGAAATTATTGCTAATATACGACCTACTTTTATTGTACATAAGACCAGGGCTTTTTACACCCAACAAACTATAAAAATTTTATTGACTAATAAACAATTTGTTTTATAATCATTTACTCATTATACAATCATATTGACCAAATTTAATTTTAAAGTAATCATTATTTATAATTATTAAGTCATTTACGGCACCGAAAACTATACACTCGGTTTGCCTTAACTTTGACAACCCGCAACCCCAACATGTACCGCTCACCACCACAAGAAACACTGCGTACATTAAAACCAACTGTGATGTACATTGAAAACACCCCAAAGGCTACGACCTCAACGGCAACAAAAACGGGGACCTTTGAGTCTAAAAGGGCAGTGTTCGATCGCCCAGCGGTGGACCCCACAATGTCACCTCACCACCCCTCTCCTCTGACAAGCACTGGAGTAGGAAAGGCGAGCTCGCCATCCGCGCTCAATAAGACTATTACGGTCAAGATAGGTGCGGGTGACGGGCCGAAATCTAGGCTTGAACAGGCAAGGGCGAGTCTCAAAGCGGCAAAAATCCTCTTGGGGATGTCCCGCAACTTGAAAACAGAGGTAAAAAATGGCGTCATTGATCATCTCGATAAACTATACCGGCATATCCAAGAGGGAGAGAAAGAACTTACAAAATATAAGCAAGAGCCGGTCACTAGATCCCCAGATGAAGACTCTGAACAAGACCCAGAACAATCAAAAGAGGAAGAGCCACCGCTGATAGACAGGTGGCAGAGAATGATCATGGCGCATAGCGAAATGCTAAGCGCCAATAAAGAACAAAATGAGAGGCTCGAGGAGGTTTTGAAAAATCACGCCACTCTCCTTGACGGTGTAGAACTACACAAGAAAGAAATAGAAAAGAGCGCAAGTAGCATGCGGTGTCTTGAAGGCGCGGTAAGATATCACGCAGTCGCCCTTGATAAGCTAAGGGAAACTACCAACATCTCCGCAGTTAATACCGGCACTGAGCTCCTGCAAGAGATGAAGGAGCTGAAAAGCACCACGCAGGAGCTCAGCAAACGGGTAGGCGAGGCTAACTGCGGACCGCGAACATACGCACAAATGGCGGCCCAACCTGCGTCGCAAACCAACACCAAATCACATGCGTTAATGATATCAAGCGTTGACATCTGCCCTTGTGACATATTAGTGACAGAAATTAAAGACACGCTCAAAGCAAAAGAAAGCGGGATTAAGATTCAGAGGATGAAACGCGTGAGAGGGCCAAAAATCGTCCTGTCGTGCGCCACAAAGACGGAGATGGAACAAGTTGCCAATAAACTCACTACTAATAAACACCTGGTAGTTGAGGAAGCCAAGTTTCTAAATCCCCTGGTCGTCCTTAAGAACCTATGTCGGCACATCACAGAGGCAGACATCGCGACCGCGTTAGCACAACAAAACACAGAATTGACGAGGGGTCTGTCGGCCGAGGAGGCGACTGTTGTGGAGAGATACCGGAGGAGGGCTAGACACCCGGATGAGTGTCACGTCGTCCTCCAGGTGTCTCCAAATCTCTGGCAGAGGCTTACCGCGGCCGGCAGACTATTCGTCGATGTGCAATGCGTTAAAGTCCAAGACCAAACGCCCCTGATTCAGTGCATGCGGTGCCTGGGTTATGGCCACGGCCGGAAGAGTTGCTCCGTGGAAGAAGAGGACCGCTGCACTAAATGTGGGGAAACGGGTCACGTCAGGAAAAATTGTAACCACCAAACCAACTGCCATAATTGCGTGAAAGCCAAAATGCCTCACACCAATCACGATGTGTTCGACATGGAGTGCCCGATAAGAGCTAGGGCGGACACACTCGCGAGAGAGGCTGTCGCATATAATTAGCGTTCTTCGTCGCAGTGCGTCACACACTACACAACAACCAATTGGCGCCACACGACCACACACTACAATTAACACTCGCAAAATATTAAACACTAACATTAAACAAATACACATCACTCATACTAAATACACGACAGCGCACAAACACACATTAACACACCAATTTCATACAACACTAATCAACGCTACAGAACACAACTCCACTACAATAACACAGTCACAATCATACACAACTACACTAACCAAGAATTATTCACTCACAAACAAATCACTAACTACAGTAGCAAATACACATACAGCACAGACATGTGAACATGAGCGCTGGTGCAATGATTATACCAACGCACATGTTATCACAACACAAAACAAGAACACATTAACATACTCTAACTACTTCACATATAACACAATAATAATCTGCTATGCTGTCACATAACAGATTATATAAGGCAATAAAAAACTATATTAAACAACCATACAATCACAACATTATCCAATCAACACTACATAACACAGTCATGACATGTAACACTACATAAAAGCTAGTTACTACTTAACAGTAACAACACCACATTCACAGTACACTAATACACAACGAATGACCACAACATTAGAACAAACAAGCAATTATCATGGAAGTAACACCTCACATGTAACACAATAAAATAATTTAATTGCATAAGGCATATTAAATATATTTGGAAAATAACAAAAAACGAACACCACAACACACAGAACAAAAAATTACATAATACACAAACACCAATTACACACATTAATATAATTTAATGTATAACATAAATTATATACTTGAATAATAAAAAACTATATACGTACAAAGCACAAATAAAATAAACATAAAACTACTACTCAATAATAACACGCAACTATAATTTAATGTACTATTAGCATAAATTATATATTCTGCCAACAAAAACTATAATAACACAAACAAAGTTTAACACACAAACAAACATTATCCAAAACAACACAACAGTTTAACTCACTCAAGCACAAAATATGCGCGAACAACAAAACTAAAATAAATCATAAAATTAAAACCAAACATCGTAGCAGCATTAAACCAAATAGTATAATAATTTAATAAATAATAACCATACAATACAAATATAAACATAGATAAAATAACCAAATTTATAAACAACATAACTAAAACATTAAATATAATATAAAATTGACTTCCAATACCATATACTAAATAATTTTGTGAATAATCAAGAAGTACATTCCAGACAACAATGCGTGACTTACGCGCGACAAAGCTAATGCGTAAACCCCTTATGCGACCTCCATAAATCTAAATCATAATAATAAACAAATTAAAAACCGTAAAAAGATAGAAAAGGGAACAAATTGTAAAATCTAAAAATCTAATCGAAACAATTACAAGGAAATAAAATGACGCTACAAGAGTGCGTGCACTATACACACGTGCCAAAGCATAGAAACTAGCACGAAAAAGCATAATTAAAGATGTATAACTTTTTTCTTTTTTAACAAAAATCCCAGCTTTCATTTCGGACATATGCAATCCCTGATAATGTTAGGGGCTTTTTGCGGGCTGGGTCAGGAACCCAGACACAAACAAAAAAAAAAAAAAAAAAAAAAAAAAAAAAAAAAAAAAAAAAAAAAAAAAAAAAAAAAAACCTAACCTAACCTAACCTAACCTAACCTAACCTAACCTAACCTAACCTAACCTAACCTAACCTAACCTAACCTAACCTAACCACCGAAGCGGACATTACAATTGCACTAACCCAGCAAAACGCCGACCTGGCGGAGGGACTGTCGGCCGAGGAGGTCACTGTCGTAGAGAGATACCGGAGGAGAGCGAGACACCCGGAAGAGTGTCACGCCGTCCTCCAGGTGTCACCAAATCTGTGGCAGAGGCTTACCGCGGCTGGCAGACTCTTCGTCGATGTACAGTGTGTGAGGGTGCAGGACCAGACGCCCCTCATACAGTGTATGCGTTGTCTGGGTTACGGTCACGGACGGAAGAGCTGTGTCGCATCAGAGGAAGATCGCTGCACGAAATGCGGCCAGCCGGGTCACGTCAGGAAAGAGTGCAGCCACCGCACCAACTGCCACAATTGTACCAAGGCAAAATTACCGCAAACAAACCACGACGTGTTCGGCGCAGAATGCCCTATAAGAGCAAGAGCGGATGCCCTTGCGAGGGAGGCTGTAACGTATATTTGACTCATGCCTTGCGTAGCAACTTATACATCATCATAACACTACGCTTACGACATATTTAACTCTACACATCAACATAACTCATAGGAGAATAATAAACCTTTACACCTCACTTACAATAACAACACTAATCACCACGCAACAACACACACACCAACATACCATCTTAAATAACCTTAACCATCAAGACACAATATAATAACACAAATCACATCTATCATAATCACCAACTAAACACGTATTTATCAATAAATACACAGTACACAATTCACACCGCACAACACAAGCACACATACAAAACATAAATCACAGACCATATAACTCATTAATCATCATACACAATACACACACGAGCATAATGCGTGAACATGTGAGCATGTGCAATGATTGTACTATGCGAACATGTAATCCACGCACATGTATATACAAAATATAACACAGTCACAACAGTACACATAACACACACCCCATATAACACGTAATAATCTGTTATGTTGTCCACATAACAGATTAAACTAGAGAATAAAAAACCATAATAAACAACCACATGTACATCAACTACATTTTTAACAACACACAACAACTACGACACGATAACATTACACTAAACTACAAAGTACGTAATGCATTTTATATTAACCAAACATGAACCACTATTCATTATCAAACACAAATTATAATTTACATGTATATCATAATAAATTATAATAATAAGCAAAAATAAAAAACGATAACACACAAAGACGGCAAATTAATGCACAACACAACAAAACTAAAATTACATAATGTATATTCAAAATACAACACAGTCACAACAGTACACATAACAGACCCCATATAACACGAAATAATCTGTTATGTTTTACATAACAGATTAAACTAGAAAATAAAAAACCATAATAAACAACCACATGTACACCAACTACGTTTTAATAACACACAACAACTACGACACGATAACATTACACTAAACTACAAAGTGCGTAATGCACTTTATATTAACCAAACATGAAACCACTATTCAATATTAAACACAAATTATAATTTACATGTATATCATAATAAATTATAATAATAAGCAAAAATAAAAAACGATAACACACTAAGACGGCAAATTAATGCACAACACAACAAAACTAAAATTACATAATGTATATTCAAAATACAACACAGGCACAACAGTACACATAACACACACCCCATATAACACGTAATAATCTGTTATGTTGTCCACATAACAGATTAAACTAGAGAATAAAAAACCATAATAAACAACCACATGTACACCAACTATGTTTTAATAACACACAACAACTACGACACGATAACATTACACTAAACTACAAAGTACATAATGCACTTTATACTAACCATACATGAAACCACTATTTAATATTAAACACAAATTATATTTTACATGTATATCGTAATAAATTATAGTAATAAGCAAAAATAAAAAAACGATAATACACTAAGACGGCAAATTAATGCACAACACAACAAAACTAAAATTACATAATTACATAATCCATTAGTTATATATAAAAGTGGGTAACCCAGTAACATTCACGCGATAAACAAATTACAAATGATTAAGTAAATACATGAAGTTAATAATTTATTTTGATGCATCAAAATAAAAAAAAAAAAAATTAAAATATGTACAACATAATAGCTATTTATCATTTAACTAAATAGTAAGGAAAAATAAATTATATATATTAAACATAACACTAATAATATAACACACTAAAATTGCATACCTTATTATTAAAGTACACATGACAATAACCGTCATAAATACACAAGAAATATATTATACACCTAAAAAGCACACCAAACATACACACAAAGATCTTATATAAGTAACTATATAATGCGAAGAATGATGTATAAAATGACAAAGACTACGGTAAACCATATTATTACAAACAAACATGTAATAAGGAAATGTTAATAATCATAAATAAGACATAAGATTAAGGCATAGCAATGCTCAATATGAGATAGATTGTAACACGATTAGATTCATAGCATGCATAAGCACAATAATAAAATAGGAAAATATTGTAACTCTATAATAAATAAGACTACTGTAAACCTTCTCAATATAACAACACATTACAAAGAATGTAAGATGCAAATAGATAAGACCGAGTAGTATAACAATCACCAACACAGGCAAAAAATTGTATTAAAATTTAAGACTATAGTATAAACTAGGATAGTTAATTGTTGAATAGCAATAGAATGTAAAATTTTTTATTAAATAAATTCTCCTGTACCCATCCTCCAAGTAACAAAATCCCTGATTACGTTAGGGGCTTCTCGCGGGCCGGGTCTGGCACCCGGACAAAACAAAAAAAAAAAAAAAAAAAAAAAAAAAAAACCTAACCTAACCTAACCTAACCTAACCTAACCTAACCTAACCTAACCTAACCTAACCTAACCTAACCTAACCTAACCTAACCTAACCTAACCTAACCTAACCTAACCTAACCTAACCTAACCTAACCTAACCTAACCTAACCCATTGAAAAATATTTTTTGAATTCACCGGTTTTTATTGTCGTTTAGGTTTTATAGTATCATAATATACCCCCCTTTAGTCCTCCCCTTAGTTTCAATAGTCAGGATCGTTCTCCAGAGCACCTGAAACATACAAAAATTCACAGTTTTAACTAATTAATAAAATTCAATTTGATACTCACCCTCTGTGCAGTATATCCTCATTAACGCCGTGCAAACGTATTTTTTACGTTTGTATCCTTGCCTTCTAGTTTCCCTTAAATTCTCTCCCCTCTGCACCTAATAGTTTTTTCGTAATAAAAATTTTTTCATAATCAATATTAACTTAGAAAATTTTCATAATAAATTTAATTTGCTACTCACCTTCCGTGACGTACAGATAACGCAGCGTCGTGCAATCGTATTTTATACGTGCGTACTATCGCCCGCCATATTATACATTAATTTCATCCATCTGCACCGCATAATTTTCTTATAATTAACACTTTTGTATTCATTTTTGGTAAATTTTCAACTTTTTTCACATACATCTTAGTTTTTCTTCACATTTTTGTACCGGACCCCGTCCGGATTCTCCTTGCATATTGTAGTACGGTTCGAGACGAACACCCTGATACCCCACACGTGGGGTTTTGCGACCACCAAAACCCAGTTTTCGGTCCTTCCGACCACTTTTTATCGTTAAAATAGCACATTTGTACTCATCATCTTCTCATATTTCATTTTATTATCGCACAATTGTATTTTTCTAATAGGTCTCGACGAGACGAAACCATAGACACCACATTCGTGGGTCTATCTGGTCCCGGAGAGTTATAAATTTCCATAAAATCATAAAATATAACCAATTTCGCGCCTAAAAGTCTACCTATACCCTGCGATACACACGAATTACATTGAAAAATATTTTTTGAATTCACCGGTTTTTATTGTCGTTTAGGTTTTATAGTATCATAATATACCCCCCTTTAGTCCTCCCCTTAGTTTCAATAGTCAGGATCGTTCTCCAGAGCACCTGAAACATACAAAAATTCACAGTTTTAACTAATTAATAAAATTCAATTTGATACTCACCCTCTGTGCAGTATATCCTCATTAACGCCGTGCAAACGTATTTTTTACGTTTGTATCCTTGCCTTCTAGTTTCCCTTAAATTCTCTCCCCTCTGCACCTAATAGTTTTTTCGTAATAAAAATTTTTTCATAATCAATATTAACTTAGAAAATTTTCATAATAAATTTAATTTGCTACTCACCTTCCGTGACGTACAGATAACGCAGCGTCGTGCAATCGTATTTTATACGTGCGTACTATCGCCCGCCATATTATACATTAATTTCATCCATCTGCACCGCATAATTTTCTTATAATTAACACTTTTGTATTCATTTTTGGTAAATTTTCAACTTTTTTCACATACATCTTAGTTTTTCTTCACATTTTTGTACCGGACCCCGTCCGGATTCTCCTTGCATATTGTAGTACGGTTCGAGACGAACACCCTGATACCCCACACGTGGGGTTTTGCGACCACCAAAACCCAGTTTTCGGTCCTTCCGACCACTTTTTATCGTTAAAATAGCACATTTGTACTCATCATCTTCTCATATTTCATTTTATTATCGCACAATTGTATTTTTCTAATAGGTCTCGACGAGACGAAACCATAGACACCACATTCGTGGGTCTATCTGGTCCCGGAGAGTTATAAATTTCCATAAAATCATAAAATATAACCAATTTCGCGCCTAAAAGTCTACCTATACCCTGCGATACACACGAATTACATTGAAAAATATTTTTTGAATTCACCGGTTTTTATTGTCGTTTAGGTTTTATAGTATCATAATATACCCCCCTTTAGTCCTCCCCTTAGTTTCAATAGTCAGGATCGTTCTCCAGAGCACCTGAAACATACAAAAATTCACAGTTTTAACTAATTAATAAAATTCAATTTGATACTCACCCTCTGTGCAGTATATCCTCATTAACGCCGTGCAAACGTATTTTTTACGTTTGTATCCTTGCCTTCTAGTTTCCCTTAAATTCTCTCCCCTCTGCACCTAATAGTTTTTTCGTAATAAAAATTTTTTCATAATCAATATTAACTTAGAAAATTTTCATAATAAATTTAATTTGCTACTCACCTTCCGTGACGTACAGATAACGCAGCGTCGTGCAATCGTATTTTATACGTGCGTACTATCGCCCGCCATATTATACATTAATTTCATCCATCTGCACCGCATAATTTTCTTATAATTAACACTTTTGTATTCATTTTTGGTAAATTTTCAACTTTTTTCACATACATCTTAGTTTTTCTTCACATTTTTGTACCGGACCCCGTCCGGATTCTCCTTGCATATTGTAGTACGGTTCGAGACGAACACCCTGATACCCCACACGTGGGGTTTTGCGACCACCAAAACCCAGTTTTCGGTCCTTCCGACCACTTTTTATCGTTAAAATAGCACATTTGTACTCATCATCTTCTCATATTTCATTTTATTATCGCACAATTGTATTTTTCTAATAGGTCTCGACGAGACGAAACCATAGACACCACATTCGTGGGTCTATCTGGTCCCGGAGAGTTATAAATTTCCATAAAATCATAAAATATAACCAATTTCGCGCCTAAAAGTCTACCTATACCCTGCGATACACACGAATTACATTGAAAAATATTTTTTGAATTCACCGGTTTTTATTGTCGTTTAGGTTTTATAGTATCATAATATACCCCCCTTTAGTCCTCCCCTTAGTTTCAATAGTCAGGATCGTTCTCCAGAGCACCTGAAACATACAAAAATTCACAGTTTTAACTAATTAATAAAATTCAATTTGATACTCACCCTCTGTGCAGTATATCCTCATTAACGCCGTGCAAACGTATTTTTTACGTTTGTATCCTTGCCTTCTAGTTTCCCTTAAATTCTCTCCCCTCTGCACCTAATAGTTTTTTCGTAATAAAAATTTTTTCATAATCAATATTAACTTAGAAAATTTTCATAATAAATTTAATTTGCTACTCACCTTCCGTGACGTACAGATAACGCAGCGTCGTGCAATCGTATTTTATACGTGCGTACTATCGCCCGCCATATTATACATTAATTTCATCCATCTGCACCGCATAATTTTCTTATAATTAACACTTTTGTATTCATTTTTGGTAAATTTTCAACTTTTTTCACATACATCTTAGTTTTTCTTCACATTTTTGTACCGGACCCCGTCCGGATTCTCCTTGCATATTGTAGTACGGTTCGAGACGAACACCCTGATACCCCACACGTGGGGTTTTGCGACCACCAAAACCCAGTTTTCGGTCCTTCCGACCACTTTTTATCGTTAAAATAGCACATTTGTACTCATCATCTTCTCATATTTCATTTTATTATCGCACAATTGTATTTTTCTAATAGGTCTCGACGAGACGAAACCATAGACACCACATTCGTGGGTCTATCTGGTCCCGGAGAGTTATAAATTTCCATAAAATCATAAAATATAACCAATTTCGCGCCTAAAAGTCTACCTATACCCTGCGATACACACGAATTACATTGAAAAATATTTTTTGAATTCACCGGTTTTTATTGTCGTTTAGGTTTTATAGTATCATAATATACCCCCCTTTAGTCCTCCCCTTAGTTTCAATAGTCAGGATCGTTCTCCAGAGCACCTGAAACATACAAAAATTCACAGTTTTAACTAATTAATAAAATTCAATTTGATACTCACCCTCTGTGCAGTATATCCTCATTAACGCCGTGCAAACGTATTTTTTACGTTTGTATCCTTGCCTTCTAGTTTCCCTTAAATTCTCTCCCCTCTGCACCTAATAGTTTTTTCGTAATAAAAATTTTTTCATAATCAATATTAACTTAGAAAATTTTCATAATAAATTTAATTTGCTACTCACCTTCCGTGACGTACAGATAACGCAGCGTCGTGCAATCGTATTTTATACGTGCGTACTATCGCCCGCCATATTATACATTAATTTCATCCATCTGCACCGCATAATTTTCTTATAATTAACACTTTTGTATTCATTTTTGGTAAATTTTCAACTTTTTTCACATACATCTTAGTTTTTCTTCACATTTTTGTACCGGACCCCGTCCGGATTCTCCTTGCATATTGTAGTACGGTTCGAGACGAACACCCTGATACCCCACACGTGGGGTTTTGCGACCACCAAAACCCAGTTTTCGGTCCTTCCGACCACTTTTTATCGTTAAAATAGCACATTTGTACTCATCATCTTCTCATATTTCATTTTATTATCGCACAATTGTATTTTTCTAATAGGTCTCGACGAGACGAAACCATAGACACCACATTCGTGGGTCTATCTGGTCCCGGAGAGTTATAAATTTCCATAAAATCATAAAATATAACCAATTTCGCGCCTAAAAGTCTACCTATACCCTGCGATACACACGAATTACATTGAAAAATATTTTTTGAATTCACCGGTTTTTATTGTCGTTTAGGTTTTATAGTATCATAATATACCCCCCTTTAGTCCTCCCCTTAGTTTCAATAGTCAGGATCGTTCTCCAGAGCACCTGAAACATACAAAAATTCACAGTTTTAACTAATTAATAAAATTCAATTTGATACTCACCCTCTGTGCAGTATATCCTCATTAACGCCGTGCAAACGTATTTTTTACGTTTGTATCCTTGCCTTCTAGTTTCCCTTAAATTCTCTCCCCTCTGCACCTAATAGTTTTTTCGTAATAAAAATTTTTTCATAATCAATATTAACTTAGAAAATTTTCATAATAAATTTAATTTGCTACTCACCTTCCGTGACGTACAGATAACGCAGCGTCGTGCAATCGTATTTTATACGTGCGTACTATCGCCCGCCATATTATACATTAATTTCATCCATCTGCACCGCATAATTTTCTTATAATTAACACTTTTGTATTCATTTTTGGTAAATTTTCAACTTTTTTCACATACATCTTAGTTTTTCTTCACATTTTTGTACCGGACCCCGTCCGGATTCTCCTTGCATATTGTAGTACGGTTCGAGACGAACACCCTGATACCCCACACGTGGGGTTTTGCGACCACCAAAACCCAGTTTTCGGTCCTTCCGACCACTTTTTATCGTTAAAATAGCACATTTGTACTCATCATCTTCTCATATTTCATTTTATTATCGCACAATTGTATTTTTCTAATAGGTCTCGACGAGACGAAACCATAGACACCACATTCGTGGGTCTATCTGGTCCCGGAGAGTTATAAATTTCCATAAAATCATAAAATATAACCAATTTCGCGCCTAAAAGTCTACCTATACCCTGCGATACACACGAATTACATTGAAAAATATTTTTTGAATTCACCGGTTTTTATTGTCGTTTAGGTTTTATAGTATCATAATATACCCCCCTTTAGTCCTCCCCTTAGTTTCAATAGTCAGGATCGTTCTCCAGAGCACCTGAAACATACAAAAATTCACAGTTTTAACTAATTAATAAAATTCAATTTGATACTCACCCTCTGTGCAGTATATCCTCATTAACGCCGTGCAAACGTATTTTTTACGTTTGTATCCTTGCCTTCTAGTTTCCCTTAAATTCTCTCCCCTCTGCACCTAATAGTTTTTTCGTAATAAAAATTTTTTCATAATCAATATTAACTTAGAAAATTTTCATAATAAATTTAATTTGCTACTCACCTTCCGTGACGTACAGATAACGCAGCGTCGTGCAATCGTATTTTATACGTGCGTACTATCGCCCGCCATATTATACATTAATTTCATCCATCTGCACCGCATAATTTTCTTATAATTAACACTTTTGTATTCATTTTTGGTAAATTTTCAACTTTTTTCACATACATCTTAGTTTTTCTTCACATTTTTGTACCGGACCCCGTCCGGATTCTCCTTGCATATTGTAGTACGGTTCGAGACGAACACCCTGATACCCCACACGTGGGGTTTTGCGACCACCAAAACCCAGTTTTCGGTCCTTCCGACCACTTTTTATCGTTAAAATAGCACATTTGTACTCATCATCTTCTCATATTTCATTTTATTATCGCACAATTGTATTTTTCTAATAGGTCTCGACGAGACGAAACCATAGACACCACATTCGTGGGTCTATCTGGTCCCGGAGAGTTATAAATTTCCATAAAATCATAAAATATAACCAATTTCGCGCCTAAAAGTCTACCTATACCCTGCGATACACACGAATTACATTGAAAAATATTTTTTGAATTCACCGGTTTTTATTGTCGTTTAGGTTTTATAGTATCATAATATACCCCCCTTTAGTCCTCCCCTTAGTTTCAATAGTCAGGATCGTTCTCCAGAGCACCTGAAACATACAAAAATTCACAGTTTTAACTAATTAATAAAATTCAATTTGATACTCACCCTCTGTGCAGTATATCCTCATTAACGCCGTGCAAACGTATTTTTTACGTTTGTATCCTTGCCTTCTAGTTTCCCTTAAATTCTCTCCCCTCTGCACCTAATAGTTTTTTCGTAATAAAAATTTTTTCATAATCAATATTAACTTAGAAAATTTTCATAATAAATTTAATTTGCTACTCACCTTCCGTGACGTACAGATAACGCAGCGTCGTGCAATCGTATTTTATACGTGCGTACTATCGCCCGCCATATTATACATTAATTTCATCCATCTGCACCGCATAATTTTCTTATAATTAACACTTTTGTATTCATTTTTGGTAAATTTTCAACTTTTTTCACATACATCTTAGTTTTTCTTCACATTTTTGTACCGGACCCCGTCCGGATTCTCCTTGCATATTGTAGTACGGTTCGAGACGAACACCCTGATACCCCACACGTGGGGTTTTGCGACCACCAAAACCCAGTTTTCGGTCCTTCCGACCACTTTTTATCGTTAAAATAGCACATTTGTACTCATCATCTTCTCATATTTCATTTTATTATCGCACAATTGTATTTTTCTAATAGGTCTCGACGAGACGAAACCATAGACACCACATTCGTGGGTCTATCTGGTCCCGGAGAGTTATAAATTTCCATAAAATCATAAAATATAACCAATTTCGCGCCTAAAAGTCTACCTATACCCTGCGATACACACGAATTACATTGAAAAATATTTTTTGAATTCACCGGTTTTTATTGTCGTTTAGGTTTTATAGTATCATAATATACCCCCCTTTAGTCCTCCCCTTAGTTTCAATAGTCAGGATCGTTCTCCAGAGCACCTGAAACATACAAAAATTCACAGTTTTAACTAATTAATAAAATTCAATTTGATACTCACCCTCTGTGCAGTATATCCTCATTAACGCCGTGCAAACGTATTTTTTACGTTTGTATCCTTGCCTTCTAGTTTCCCTTAAATTCTCTCCCCTCTGCACCTAATAGTTTTTTCGTAATAAAAATTTTTTCATAATCAATATTAACTTAGAAAATTTTCATAATAAATTTAATTTGCTACTCACCTTCCGTGACGTACAGATAACGCAGCGTCGTGCAATCGTATTTTATACGTGCGTACTATCGCCCGCCATATTATACATTAATTTCATCCATCTGCACCGCATAATTTTCTTATAATTAACACTTTTGTATTCATTTTTGGTAAATTTTCAACTTTTTTCACATACATCTTAGTTTTTCTTCACATTTTTGTACCGGACCCCGTCCGGATTCTCCTTGCATATTGTAGTACGGTTCGAGACGAACACCCTGATACCCCACACGTGGGGTTTTGCGACCACCAAAACCCAGTTTTTGGCCCTCCCACCCACCCTGTTATCATTTCCAAAGATCGACAGCTAACGTTTACTGTATATAGGAAAGACAGACAAGACATCAGAAAAATTTGCAAAAATTTTTATATTGCCATTCGATACAGTAGCATTAGATAACATCAACCACCAATTATCACCAACCTCCGCCCAATAGTTTAGCCGCAATAAATTTTTTACTTTCACCACTTAAAATGTTAGGCATAAGAACACCCGTTAAAAAAGTCCAGAAACGTGGATTAGTCATAGCTCCGGCACCAATGGAGTTACCAACCACGTCGTCAGACTCGGTCTACGATGAGCCTATACCGTCATCACCCCCTCCAATCTCTTTAAACAATACATTTAATATCCTGAGAACACCACCAAATGATGTTACTGAAATACCCCCGACAATTGTACTGGTTGACCCCTTCCCCATACCAGCGCAGCAGAAACAAAACCCAGAGGTAGTAATATCGCCACTTAAAGACAGCGGCAAATACGCCGACCGTAAATCGGAAACCAAAGTGTGTCTGTCCACAGCCAAATATCACAGCGCACCCAGACCTTTGTCACCCACCGCACACTGCTCTAGCAGTTATTTTTCTATTCCGCAAACGCCGACAAACAACCTTCTCGAAACCTCACCCACTTTATTAGTAGTCCCATCCACACCTGTTAAACAAAAACAGAATCCGGGTCCAGTAGTATCACCTCTTAAGGAAAGGTCAAAATATGTAGACCGTATGACTGAAGCCAGAGCATGTTTGTCCAAAGCAAAACAACACATTGCAAACTCTCGCAACCTCAAAACGGAAATCAAAACCGGGGTACTACAGGCTATAAACCGTTTGTACCAACTTGTCAAGGAAGTCGACTCTATCAAAGTACCCAACAAAGTAAATACACCAGAAAAATTACATAACCAAATAGAAAACCTAGAATTTACGGCAAAACTAAATGAACAAATAAAATTAATGACAGAAAATAAACAGAAAATGGAAGAACTTAAAGAAGCGTTGGCAAAATCAAACGAGATCGCAAAAGACCATAGACACTATATGGAGAACTGGGGATTAACTGAACAAGAAGCCAACCCAGTAACCATAAATACAGAGTTAAATACAGAGTTAATACAAGAGGTAAGAGAACTACGAAATACCACACTGGAACTAAGCAAAAAGGTAAATGACACCAACGCGCCCGCTCTTAGCTATGCACAAGTTTTATCCCAACAAAAATCCAAACCTTTAACTAAACCAAACTACACTGTTATCATATCGTCTGGGGAGGAAAAAGATACCAGCTCGGACGTAATAAATAAAGTAATAGGAGCAATAGAGGCCACAAAAAGCGGCATTAAAGTAGACCGTCTACGAAAAATAAAGGACCGCAAAGTTGCACTTAGTTGCAACACTAAAGAAGAGATACTTAGAGTCAAATCTAAATTAGAGAAGAATGACAAATTAAAACTAGAAGATGCTAAGAATAAAGACCCTCTCATAATAATTAAAAATCTTTTGGATTACAATAGCGAAGAAGACATACAAAGCGCACTTCGCCGCCAAAATGAACATCTCCTAGAAGGTCTCTCCACAGAGCAGACGACCATCACAGAAAGGTACCGAAGAAGAGCACGAAATCCGCTAGAACGCCACGTTGTTCTCCGAGTGTCTCCACAGTTATGGCAACGACTAACCGAAGCCGGGTCAATGTATATTAATTTGCAAAGGGTGAAAGTTGAGGACCAAACCCCACTAATACAATGCACAAACTGCCTTGGGTATGGACACGGTCGCAAATTATGCACAGTCCAAGAAATATCCTGCAACCACTGTGGTGGCCCACACACAAGAACAGAGTGTCCTCTAAGAACAGAAGGTAAACCACCCACATGTACAAACTGTGTAAAGGCCAAGTTAACAGAAACTGAACATGCTGTATACAGCGCTGAATGCCCCATAAGGAAAAAGTGGGACATGTTAGCCAGAGCGGCAGTAGCTTACTGCTAAGGTTGCACCGGGGACCACAAAGACGTACACAATAGCCCAAACAAATCTTCAGCGAAAAGAATTGGCAACGCATGAACTAATGATGGAAGCCAAAAGCAGAAACATAACCCTCGCACTTATTCAAGAACCATACATCGGCGGCATCAAAAGAATGAAGTCTTACACTGGAGCGAGAATATTTCAATGCGCAGCGACTGATGGCGGTACGGTGAAGGCAGCAATAGCTGTTTTTGACAATAACATTGCTGTATCACAGTGTCCAAAATTCACAACAAATAACATCTCGGTGGTGAAAGTACGAACATCCGCGTGGGAAATTCTCGTCGTATCATGTTATTTTGAACCCGATAAGCCGATAGACCAATACCTAGAACATCTGGTCAAAATAAAAGACGAGGCCAAAGGCGCCAAAATTATAATAGGATGCGATGCCAATGCAAAAAGCACTTGGTGGGGCAGTAACACCATTGATAAACGCGGCGAAGATTTTGCAGATACTCTAGAAGAGCTGGGTCTCCAGGTGCTCAATACGGGTACTACCCCAACATTCGACACTATAAGAGGTGGGCAAATATATACCAGTCATATAGATGTAACGGCATGTAGCACAGACATATTAAACCTCGTCGAAGACTGGAAAGTGGTACGTCAACTCACGAGCTCGGATCACAATGGCATTATACTTAGAATTAGACTCAATAAATTAACAGGCATCACAATCAATAGAACTACAAGGAAATTTAACACCAAAAAAGCAAAATGGCAAACATTCTGGGAGGAATTAAATTGGTTAAAAACAGACAAAGGTATAAATACATCAACAGTTAAAAACATTCGAAATAAACACGACTTGGACAACTTTGTTAACGAATACACAAAAATCATACAAGCAGCATGTATAGAATCTATGCCGATAAAAAATAACAGACAAGAACTAAAAATGCCATGGTGGTCCGAAGATCTGGAGAAAATGAGAAATGACGTTAAAACAAAAAGACGAAGGATTAAATGCGCCAGCGATGTCCGTAGACAATGGGTAGTGGATGATTACCTTGAGGCAAAGCTTCAATACGAAACTGAAGCCAAGGCCGCCCAGATTAAGAGTTGGAAGGAGTTCTGTGGCACACAAAGTAGGGAAGGGATGTGGGAGAGCATTTATAAAGTAATAAAAAAGACGACCAAAAGGGAAGAAGATGAGCTATTGAAATGGGAGAATGCACAACTCGACGAAAAACAGTCCGTTAAATTGCTGGCAGATATTTTCTTCTCCGAGGACAAGGACGATAACGATATCCATAAGCAAATTAGGGAAAAAGCTCAATACATAAATGAAAGTGACCAAGAAGAACAACATGAACCTGACTTCACAAAAGAAGAAGTTCTGTCTGTAGCCCACAGCTTTAACCCAAAAAAGGCTCCTGGCGGCGATGGGCTCACCGCGGATATATGCATGAGACTGATCACGGAGGACACTGAAATACACCAGGCGCTATTCAATAAATGCTTAAGCCTGTCCCATTTTCCTATCGAGTGGAAGGAGGCCGTCGTGGTGGTGATAAGGAAACCTGGGAAAGAAAATTATGAAAACCCAAAATCGTATAGACCCATTGGTCTCCTCCCTGTTATGGGCAAAATTTTAGAGAAGCTGACCATCCGCAGGCTGATGTGGCACTTGGCGGACCGTATCAGTCCCCGCCAGTATGGATTTATGCCCCAAAGGTCAACGGAGGACTCCCTTTATGATCTGATGGCACACGTGAGAGGACAACTCAAATTGAAGAAGCTTATCACGATTGTCTCCTTGGACATAGAGGGGGCCTTCGACAGCGCATGGTGGCCCGCAATAAGAATCAGACTGGCGGAGGAAAAATGTCCATTGCAGCTTAGGCGCCTCTTAAACAGCTACCTTGATAAAAGATCAGTGAGGGTTAGGTATGCGGGCGAAGAACACCGTAAAGAAACAAGTAAAGGCTGCGTACAGGGCTCCATCGGGGGCCCCATATTATGGAACCTCATTCTGGACCCACTGCTAAAAGGTCTCACGCGAAGGGGTCACTACTGTCAAGCATTTGCTGATGACGTAGTCCTCGTATTCGCTGGGGACACAGCAGTGGATATCGAGGGACGGGGTAATGAAGCTCTCGAGTATGTTCGACAGTGGGGCGTTGTCAATAAATTAAAATTTGCACCACAAAAAACAACATCTATGGTTATAACAAACAAATTAAAGTACGATGTCCCACGGTTGAGCATGGGCGGAATCAGCATTGCCCTGTCTAATGAGGTTAAGATCCTGGGGCTGACGATTGATTGCGGGCTGACGTTCAACGCCCATATTGCAAACGTTTGCAATAAGGCGTTGAATGTTTATAAGCAGCTTTCTAAAGCCGCCAGGATCAGTTGGGGCCTCCACCCTGAGGTGATCGAAACTATCTACAACGCTGTTGTAGTCCCAATTATATCATACGCGGCAGGAGTTTGGGGCACAGCGACAGAAAAAACTAAAACACATAAACAATTGAACACTATCCAACGCGCATTCGCACTAAAAATTACACGAGCTTACAGAACGGTCTCCTTAAACTCAGCACTGGTGCTGGCTGGGATGCTCCCCTTAGATATACGAATCAGAGAACATGCCAAATTATACAAGGCCAAGAGAGGGGACTCCGAGCCAGTACCGGGCAGGGAGATCGAGCAACCAATACAATTCTCACAAAAAGCACACCCATCAAGCCAACTCACCTTTGACATCACCAAACTCGAAAGTGAAGAAGATATAGCCGAGAAGGTAGGCAGTGCAGTGAAATACTACACAGACGGTAGTAAAATTTTAAATAAAGTTGGAGCCGCGCTATCTGTCTGGGATGGCACAGGCGAAATTAAACACCGAAAATTAAACCTATCGTCATACTGCACGGTCTACCAGGCGGAGCTCCTTGCTCTTTCTCACGCCGCGAAAACAGCACAAAACAGTACACACACAGACATAGCAATCATAAGCGACTCACTTTCAGCACTTCAAACAATTACAAATAATGACTCACTACACATACTTGCTACACAAACACGACAACATCTACACAACATAATCGCACAAAACAAAACATTAAAACTATACTGGATAAAGGCACACCAAGGTCACGAGGGTAATGAAAGGGCTGACACCTTGGCGAAGAACGCGGCATTATACACAAAGACCAAACCAAACTATGACAGATGCCCGGTTTCATTCGTTAAGAGACAAATCCGGATGGATTCTGTTGACGAATGGAACCGGAGATACTTAAAAGAAACCGTGGCGGGTATAACAAAAATCTTTTTCCCTGAAGTAACCAGTGCCTACAAAACTATTAAACAACTCAGAAAAGACAAACTTTTAGACAACATCACTACACAAATTTTTACGGGACATGGTGGGTTCTCACAATATTTGCACCGTTTTAAGTGCAAAGAGGACTCATCATGCCCGTGTCACCCGGACACCCCACAAACAATAACACACCTCCTTTGCGAATGCCCCATCCACAACACATTAAGATATAACACAGAACAAGAAATAAACATATGTATAAAACAAGAAAACCTAACAGAAATAATAACAGACAGAGAAAAACAAGATAAATTCATTTCATTTGCAAAGAAAATCGTAAGATACGCCACAAACAACAATAAGTCTTAAAACATTGATTCATAATAAATTAACATACTTATAAAATAAAACACAGTTAAAACATACAGTACCGCGAGAAAGTGTAATTTTAAATATGGTCCACTAAAAATTTTAAATTTTAAACTATATCTATTAAAACATGAATAATATATATAAATGATAATATATATGAATACATAAAACATTAAAAATGAACAATAAATCAATTTAATACAAATTCAAGGTCTCTGAAAATATATCAGAGGAAATCTGAAGCCTGGGTCACTCTAATGACCCAGGGAAAAAAAAAAAAAAAAAAAAAAAAAAAAAAAAAAAAAAAAAAAAAAAAAAAAAAAAAACCTAACCTAACCTAACCTAACCTAACCTAACCTAACCTAACCTAACCTAACCTAACCTAACCTAACCTAACCTAACCTAACCTAACCTAACCTAACCTAACCTAACCTAACCTAACCTAACCTAACCTAACCTAACCTAACCTAACCTAACCTAACCTCAGTCCCCCGCTGACCGCGCTGCCGTCAGCTGCTTTTTTAACCCTGCTCCGCGTTAAAAAAAAAAAAAAAAAAAAAAAAAAAAAAAAAAAAAAAAAAAATTCATTTGACCGGGATACTTTTAAGTTACAGTAACAAGTGATACCTCAAAAGTTGCGCGCTGGCGAGACGCACACGCCGATATATCGCATGTGTTTATGTGTGAAAACCCTAGGGAGTTATTCAAGTGAAAGTAAAATTTTAAAGGTTAAGTGGTGGTGAAAAGTGCAGTTTTTTCAAGTTTGTGCTTCAGCCTAGGTGCCTCCACGAGATTTTCTTTTACCGCCGTGTAGGCCCCGGTGGCCCGCACCTGTTGGCGTTTGTTTGAAGAAAATCGGAGCAGCGCAACTTGGTGAAAATTCAAGAAAAACAAGATTTTCAACACGTGCGCGTCACCACGAGGTCAGTTAAATACTGTACTTACGAGGCTGAAATTTTTACGATACCAGCGGACAACAGCCTGGACTATTTTTCCACAAAAAGAAAAATTTTTCATCAAATAGTTTCATAGTTATTAACTATTAAAGGTCCCAACTTTGACCCTAAATAACCCAGCCATTTACTGGGCTATAATTCTGATTCTTGCGCCGCTGCTTGCGCGCTCATTAGCTATACAACCCCACTAAAGAAGAAATTCCGGAGGAGCATAGTCTAGGAGCTGCGGCCAAAAAACCCAAAATTTCGGTTTTTATCTTATATTGCTTAGCCAAAAAATCTTAAAATTATATGGACAATAGACTATCATAGTACACTATTTGTAGCAAATTACAGTGCTTTTTCTAGATTTTTAAGTTACATACTTAGGGAGTTATTGAATTTAATGTGTTTTTTCTTAATTAATTAAAAAATATTATATATAAAATTAATTTCATATTGTATTTGGCTTTAGATGACATTTGGGCACACCCTGAGCCCAAACTCGGGTGGTCTAGGTCCAAAATCAACGGATTTTTAAAATCCAGGGGGTGTTGGGTGAGTCGGGGACTTCGCGTGAATTTTTTGTTTTTTGAATATCTCCGTGACTATACGTCGTAGAGAGCTGTGGTTTTTGACAAAAATAGGGGCTGGTGATTGCCTATCAGGTTAGACAGCCAATTGCCCAATTGGGCAAAAATTTTTATTTACGTGTTTTCACCATACATATAGGTCCCCCAGGTAGTGCCATTAACTACATTGAAAACCGCGTGCTCCTGCGGCGTGTATTCGCCGAGTTATTCACGGTCAAAGTTCAACTTTGACAGTTGGGCGGCCATCTTGAATTTTTTCAGGAGGCCATATCTCCGAGAATATCTATCGTAGAGCGCGGAGATTTTGCAGGTGGGTTAAGGGGGGAGTCTGGAATTGGGGGGACTTAGTTTTTTCTAAATTGGGGGTAAAAATTTTTGGTTGTGAGTTTCTAATTTCATTTGGTAGAACTCCTAATTCCACACCTGTAAGTCCAACCGCGACACCTCTGGGACTGATAGATTCGGAGATATTGCCAATCAAAGTTCGTGCCGGCGGCCATCTTGAAAGACTTCAAGTGGTCGTAACTCCGCCCCATTTTAAGTTAGCGCGTCGCGGTTTTCTGTGTTGTGGGTCCCCTGAGAAGGAGCATCGATCCCCTGGGGTCAGGAGGGGACAGCACCCCACAAAATTTTGATCTCTGCTGACGGTGCCGGCGTGTGCGGGGCACGAGGGGAGGCCCCATAGTTCAAACCCGAACTTCGTGCGACCGATAGTGCCGGAGTTATCGGCGTTCGAAAATTCCCTGGAGGTGTTGGGGGTGTCTGGGTGTGATTTTCGGACTGCTGTAACTCGGGAACTATTGGGCGTAGAGACTTGCGGTTTCTTCTCTTGTCAAGCGCACGGGGAGCTCCACCTGAGGCCGTTATCACCTTTCTTCTGGCTTTTCTTCTTCTACCTTCTTCTTCTTCTTTTTTCTTCTTTCTTCTTCTTTTTCTTCTTTTTGGCCAGGGACGGTCTCTGAGCACGCTAGGTCGATCCCCTCAGTGAGCCGCGACCGCTTTCCACAGAAGATACGGACTTCTGACCAAAAAATTTTGTCAAAATTGTTTCAAAAATTTTTTTCTCTTGTGTAAGTTAATTAAGGGCTTCCCCGCTGAGTCTTGCGCCGGCGGCGACAATTGATTGTTGCGCATGCAATAAATCATTTTGCGCCGCAGCCCGGTGGCTCGTGGGAAAGCAAAAAGTTGTTTTAATAAACCGTATTATACTCTTGGCGGAGGTATTTAGTATATAAGTGACTACTGTTTTTAAAATCTAAGTTAGTTATAGGACACAGGGACTTTACACCCTGCTTTTAGCAATTTAATTTTTACTTATTCTATATTTTATTTTGACATATTTATAATAAATACCATTAGTAATAATTCTGTAGACCATTGGGAACTTTACACCCACAGTATATATAGCATTTAAGACTTGGGATTGTACCCCAATTATTGACACATTTATATTCAAATTTTATTATATACATATAATTAGCAAAGTTTGATTGTATCTAAGACCAGGGCCCTTTACACCCAGACCCACATTATTTACACTACTGACAGTACCGAACCATTTACATTCGGACACTATCATTTGACACCCGCAGACCCACACCAACATGTACAGGTCCCCACCTCAGGACAGGCGCTCGCAAGAGTGTTCTCAATCCCCTACCAAAAAAGCCCCACGCCCGCTGAATGCTACGGCTATGTTCATCGAGAACACCCCCAAGGCTGCGATCTCAGCAGTGGTGAAGAAAAGGTTACTCGAGACGGAGGGGGTTGTCCTTAACCGCACTGTGGTTATTGACAAATTGATATCCCCTCAAAACTCTCCTCCCCCGGCAGTTACATCCGCCAGACTTATGGGGGCAAAAATGGGAGTTAGAAAGGCCAAGATGCTCCTGAACACATCGAAAAATATAAAGACGGAGGTAAAAAGAGGGGTTATCGACATCTTGGACAAATTGGTTTTATGTGTTGAGGAGGGGGAAAGGGAATTAATAGAGAGCAGAGAAGGGCCTCATAAATCACAGCCTGAGGAGGTCGTAAAAGAAAGTGATGAGACACCAAAACCCGGGGTTGCCGTGAAAGATGAAGAAGACGAGCTGCCACAAATTGAAAGGTGGAGGACTATGATCAGGGCTCATAGTGACATAGTCACAGAAAATACGGAGCAAAACGAGAGACTCATTAAGGCGCTCAATGATCACGCTACTCTTTTGGACGGCCTGGAAAAACACAGGGACCAGATCAAACAGAACGCTGACGGAATGAGATGCCTCGAGGGCGTAATCCGATACCACGCTGTGACTTTGGAAAGGCAAAAGGAGGCCATTACCACCCCCGCAACAGATACCGACGCTGAGCTCCTACAAGAGATTAAGGAGATGAAGTCCCTCACTCATGAGCTCAGCAAAAGGGTTGGCGAAGCCAGTTGCGGGCCACGCACATATGCTGAGATTGTCGCCCAACCAAGGCAACAACAAACACCAACAAAGTCACATGCGGTAATGGTGTCGACTAAGGACATCGCCCCGAGTGACATCCTAGAAAAGGAAATTAAGACCACCCTGAGAGCAAAAGAAAATGGTCTGCACATTAATAATATGAGACGCGTAAGGGGCCCTAGGGTCGTCCTCACGTGTTCTACAAAAGACGAGATAGAAGAGATAGCGTGTAAGCTAAAAGCCAACGAAAAATTAAAGGTAGAGGATGCGAAGTTTGCAAACCCGCTCGTAGTCCTGAAGAACTTATGCCGAGCCGTCACTGAGGCAGATATAATAGTAGCGTTAACCCAGCAGAACGCTGACCTGACGGAGGGACTGTCGGCCGAGGAGGTCACCGTGGTGGAGAGGTACCGGAGGAGGGCAAGGCACCCAGACGAGTGTCATGCCGTCCTCCAGGTGTCGCCAATCCTCTGGCGGAGGCTTATCTCGGCCGGCAGACTTTTTGTCGACGTGCAATGTGTGAGGGTGCAAGATCAAACGCCCCTCATACAATGCATGCGCTGTCTGGGTTACGGCCATGGGCGAAAAAGCTGTGCTGCAGTAGAAGAAGACCGCTGCACTAAATGTGGCCAGCCAGGCCACATGAGGAAGGAGTGCACCCACCGCACCAGCTGCCAGAACTGCGTAAAAGCGAAACTGCCTCAGTCTAACCACGATGTGTTTGGCTCAGAGTGCCCAATTAGGGCAAGAGCTGATGCTCTTGCAAGAGAGTCTGTCGCCTATGGCTAGACCAAGCCTAACATAGTGTTAGTACACAGTTCACTACGCACGCCACAGACTTAACTCACACATAAAACACCTACACCAAAACACTAATCATTGCTCAACAATAACATACCATAACAACACTTCATCAACCCACCCATCAACAACCAACACAATCATACAAACCACACTGGTCACATCAATAAGTACACATCACAGTCTACAATTTATGTTGCAGAATTGATGCAACTCAAATTGATATAATCACCAAACACCTCATACCTCATTAGCATTACACCAAAGCATACACACAGCATAGTGAGTGAACATGTGCACTGATGCAATGACTGCATCAAGTGAACATGTAACCCGCTCACATGTATACACAATACATAAAACAACCACAATAATACATACTACACGAATACATATAATACGTAATAATCCATTATGCTGTCACATAATGGATTATATTATTGCTAATAAAAAAACTATATTAACTCAAGTACACATGATTAATACATTAATCCAACGCACACAATACATATATTTACGCCACAATAAAACATATACCGAACTCGTCAAATAACAGAGCATACAATTGCAATTATTATGTTAGCATAATAAAGCGTAATTAATGGCAATAAAAACAGAAACACAATAACACAATAACACAAAGACAAACATAGCCTAAAAGCAATTACACAACTACACGTTCCCGCATCATAACCATACAGTACACACAGTTACATTAATAACAAGTACACTATAACAGAAATAACCTAAGGACACTTAGGTAACATATTGTAACACTGCATAAACATACAAACAGGGCAATAAAGATCGTATACATTAATGTATACACATGCATAAACTATGTACATAAATAACAGAAACTATGTATATCTCTAAGACCGAGAATAAGGCATGGTAAAAATAGAATAAGCAAATTGTAACACAAGACCATAGTAAAAATAAGAAGCGACAAATGTATAAGAAAACACTGTAAATTTTTTGTATGGAAATAAATCAAACGTGTATTTAATTAAATAAAAAATCCCTGATCATGTTAGGGGCTTCTCGCGGGCCGGGTCTGGCACCCGGACAAAAAAAAAAAAAAAAAAAAAAAAAAAAAAAAAAAACCTAACCTAACCTAACCTAACCTAACCTAACCTAACCTAACCTAACCTAACCTAACCTAACCTAACCTAACCTAACCTAACCTAACCTAACCTAACCTAACCTAACCTAACCTAACCTAACCTAACCTAACCTAACCAAGGCCACGACATCTGCAATAGTTAACAAGGGTGTGCTCGACATAAATAAACCAGGTTTCAACTATACGGTGGATCTGGACCAGTCGACCTCCCCCCAAAGCCCTCCCCCTCAGGTAGTGACCACCATTAGAGCCAGGATGGCGCAGCATGCGGTTAAAAAAGCCAAGATCTTATTAGGCATGTCTAAAAACCTGAAAACGGAAGTAAAAAATGGGGTTGTCGACGTACTTGATAAACTGGTCCTATGCGTCCAAGAAGGGGAGATGGAGCTCGAAAGGTATAAGAAAGGGCCTCATAAATCACAACCCGAGGAAGCCGTAAAGGATAATAGCGAGCTACCACAACCCGGGGGCGCCGTAAAAGACATTAAATATGAGCTGCCACAGATTGAAAGGTGGACTACGATGATTAGAGCCCATAGTGAGATTATTAGTGAAAATACAGAGCGAAATGAGAGGCTCGCAAAGGCGCTAGAACACCACGCCACCCTCTTGGAAAATCTTGAACAACATAGGAAACAAATCAAAGAAAATGCGGATAGCATGAGGTGTCTCGAGGGTGTAATTAGGTACCACGCGGTAACGTTGGAGCAGCGAAAAGACGCTACTACCACTCCCACAGTAGATACCGGAGCTGAGCTTCTGCAAGAGTTAAAGGCACTTAAATGTACCACACAGGAGCTCAGCAACCAGGTAGGAGAAGTTGTATGCGGGCCGCGCACCTACGCCCAAATGGTTGCCCAACCCGGGCCCCAAGTAACCAATAAACTGCATACAATCATGGTCTCCACCAATGATATACTCCCCGTCGAGGTGTTGGAGACAGAGATTAAAAGCACATTAAAGGCCAAGGAGAACGGTACAAGAATACACAAAATGAGGCGAGTAAGGGGGCCAAAAATAGTACTCTCATGCGCCACCAAAGAAGACATAGAACAAGTCGCAGGGAGGCTAACCTCTAACAAACAATTAAAGGTTGAAGAGGCAAAATTTAAGAACCCATTGGTTGTGTTGAAGAACTTGTGCCGAAAGGTCACAGACGAGGAAGTCAAAACCGCTATTGCCCAGCAAAACGCAAATCTGGTGGAGGGGCTGTCGGCTGAGGAGGCCACTGTGGTAGAGAGATACCGAAGGAGGGCGAGACACCCTGATGAATGTCACGCCGTCCTCCAGGTGTCTCCAAAGCTATGGCAGAGACTCACCTCGGCCGGCAGACTCTTCATCGATGTGCAGTGTGTGAGGGTCCAAGACCAGACGCCCCTCATACAATGCATGCGGTGTCTGGGCTATGGTCACGGGCGCAAGAGCTGCATGGCAGATGAAGAAGACCGCTGTACCAAATGCGGGCAACAAGGCCACGTGAGAAAGGAATGCGGCCATCGCACCAGTTGTCACAACTGTGCGAAGGCGAAACTACCGCAAGTTAACCACGACGTATTTGGTGTCGACTGTCCCATTAGAACAAGAGCGGACACCCTCGCGAGGGAGGCGGTCGCCTACAGCTAGCCCTGCTCCGCTTGGATGTCTCACTGTCATGACACATTACACCATTACAACATAATACACACCACACAACCTTATACACAACACAATCACAACAACTTACGCCAACACAAATCGTCATAAAAAACTAACACAATGGTTACACAACTTACGTTCTTATGTTAACAATACATTATCACACGACACCTTAGTCACCCCAATACTATATCTATGATATAAAACATTATCTACGTACAACCACATTGCTCACACAATATCAACTAACACTACCCAGTAAAAAGTATTACAGACATGCGCGATAACACACGTATAGTACAAACACGAGACATGTGTGCCGGTGCATTGAATGCACTTTAAGCACATGTAACTGCGTGCACGTACTGCATACAATACAATTAATCTGTGACACTACACGCACTATACACATGATATTAACACGATAGTACTTTGTTATATTGTTTGCATAACAAGCTATAAGTAAAATAAAAAACTGTAATTAACAACCGCATAATCATCAGTGAACAACTTCCTACAAACAACCTTACACAAACGTTAAACACATAAACCTAGCACACAATGATACATCACCACCCACACTATGTCGTCACATATTATGCAGTCACACACAATGTCGCCACACACAATACATAAACACAATAACAGTTTGCTATGTTGTTGCATAACAAACCGTATAATAAAATAAAAAACTATAACAATTATGTAATCACCAACAACGTCACCACACGCACCCACGTAAATACCACTCAACTAACCATGCACACAACTAATAAACATACGTCAATTACACTACTACTCAACCATTAAATCTTTACACCCATCTTTACAAGAATTTATAAGCACTAAATCACATAACATTATTCACACAAAGATACAACATACCACACGTTATGTCGTCATATATTGTGCCGTCGCGCACTATGTCGCTACACACTATACATAAAACACAATAACAGTTTGCTATGTTGTTGCATAACGAACCGTATAATAAAATAAAAAACTATAACAATTAAGTAATCACCAACAACGCCATCACACGCACCATATAAATACCATTCAACTAACCATGCACACAACTATAAACACACGTCAATCACGCCATTACTCAACCAATTAAATCCTCACACTCATCTCTATAAGAGTTTATAAACATGAAATCACATAACATTATTCATACAAATATACATCACATCATATACTGTGTCGTCATATATTATGCCGTCGCATAATATGTTACTACACAATATACATTAAACACAATAACAATTTGCTATGATTGCTACATAAGAAATTGTATAAGAAAATAAAAAACTATAACAAATACGTAATCACTAAAACAACGCCACCACACGGAGCTACATAAACATCGTTCCACTAACCATGTACATAAGTAATAAAATACACGTCAATTACGTTATAACTTAACCAATTAAATCTCTACGCCCACCACCATTAGAGTATTTATATAACATCAAATCACAAAACATTAAATATAATGATTCACTATACAATAAAATAAACGTTGCAAAATATTATAGAGTCTAATTGAGATTGCATCAGTGATCAAATTGGAATCACCTCTTCTGACTGGTGGTTGCAACATTAAATCTCACAATATGCACAAACAACTCGCGGACACATAATGTACATATTACACTACGTTACATAAATCGTTTAGCAACGCATCATGTAAAAGAAAAAATTTCTTAAATACAAACCATATAATTATACACCAATATACTAGAATATACACTAAGTATAACCTACACGAATAGGATATACACTCAAGCAGGGTTAATCCTATAACTGTTAACCACAACACAACACAAACAAAACATATAAACAAACACATAATTATACATAACTAATAAAATACACGTCAATTACGCTATTACTTAATCAATTAAATGTCTACACCCACCACCATTAGAGTACTTATATAACACCTAATCACAAAACATTGAACATAATGACTCATTATACAATGAAATAAGTGTTGCAAACTATATAGTCTAATTGGGATTGCATCAGAGTGATCAAATTGGAATCACCTTGAATGACTAGTGGTTGCAACATTCAACCTCACAATATATATAAACAAATTGCGGACATAAATGTACATGTTACATTACGGTACATAAATTGTTTAGCAACACACATCATGTAATAGAAAAATATCTTTAGATACATATCATGTAATTACACCTCAATATACTAAAATACACTAAGTACAACCTACACGAATAGGATATACACAAGCAGGGATAGTTATATAACTGTTAACCACAACACAACACAAACAACACATATAAACAAACACATAATTATAAATATGGTTACGATATATAACAATTCACCACATATCACATTAGCAGATAGACATCAACAGCAGAGTAAAATGACGGGAAATAGTAACAACACAAAACCTAGGCACATTGCAGAAGTACAATGTCATTAAAAACTGCGAATTATTGAACAATTTTAAATGATGCCTAACGCAACCCTGTATAGAATGTATGGGCGATTCACAATATAAGTGTATATCTAATGTATATCTAATCTCTTAAGACAATTGTAAAACCGAAAAACTTGTACTCCTTTACAGTGAATATGACAATTGTGTAAAATATATATAATAGTAAAATATAAATATAGAGATATAATACATTGTAACTAAATTATAAATAATTAATAATAAGACCTCATAAAATTGTATAGAATTAAGATAACCTTAATCACTACATAGTGTAAAGTTAGAGTAGAAAAATAAGTAAAAATGTCAACGTATTTTTTAGAATAAAAAACTCCCTGCGCTTTATTATCCTTATATGAAATCCCTGATTACGTTAGGGGCTTTTCGCGGGCCGGGACTGGCTCCCGGACACAAAAAAAAAAAAAAAAAAAAAAAAAAAAAAGAAAAAAAAAAAAAAACCTAACCTAACCTAACCTAACCTAACCTAACCTAACCTAACCTAACCTAACCTAACCTAACCTAACCTAACCTAACCTAACCTAACCTAACCTAACCTAACCTAACCTAACCTAACCTAACCTAACCTAACCATACGCAATTTTTTAAATTTTTCACTAAACTCGACTGTTTTTCAATTGAATTTTATCAAAATCGATATAGCCAACTAGTTTATACAATATTTTGACATTTCCGGACGACCTGCGAGTCAGGAACACCTATAAAAGAAACATTATTAGTATTTAATAAAAAGTATAGTTACAACAGTTTTCATACTCACCTGGTGAAGTGAACCCCCAACTGACGGCGGTGCTGACATCCATCCAGAGTGCGGAATTTATCCCTCTTTCAAACGCCACCAACAGCATCCCGATCGGCCGCACAGTTTCCTTATTTTAAGACTTTCCCTTTGAAAAAACGGGAATTTTTTCGAAATTTTAACAGTTTTCAGCGGTTTTCCGGAGATTTTAGTACCGAACCAGATCCGGTTTTTTAGCTGACCGCGTAGCCCGTGACGAGGCGGATTTTTAGACACCCCACACGCGGGCATACGACGCGTCGCTCCCGGATTTTTTGCCCGCCCAAGCCCACCCTTTATTCATTTACTAGACGAGACGAGTAACGTGTAGTGTATATATAGAAGACGGGACAGAGGCTGGAAAAATTTGGAAAAATTTTTATAATTTTATAAATTTGCGTATTTTTGACTGGTCATTGACCAATAATTGGTTTTTCGTTGCGACGCCTGAAACTCTCACAATAAATTCCCAAAGTTTTTAAAAATTCATAACTTATATACAATTCATATATTAAAATCATTTTTACTTTACTTCAATAGTTTATACACTTTTATATATTTGGAACGATAGACATCGCCACCTACCAGTTATTGCTCTTAGTATATGAGTGACACATACATAGTTTATAAGATTCATAAAATAATTTAAGTGTTTAAGGGCCCCTTTACAGCTCTCTTAACATTCGTAAATTAATTTTACTTGACTTGATAGCGACTGATCCTGGACGGTTGTCAGCGGGCCGGCGGCGACAATTGGGCGTTGTAGCGACAACGCTCCATTTTGCGCCGCAGCCGGTGGGCTAATTGGCCGGGCTCAGTTACCCAAAACGGAAACCCAAACAGGGTAGACTATATTAATAATTAAATATTCTTGGTTGACAAGTTGTTACTTGAAATATCTACATTATTTTATTATTTTATTGTTTTATAAATCTAATGCATAATTGTTTACTGTGATTGTATTATTCTATAGTATTGTTTCTATTAATAGCTTATATGACACGGGCATTTACACCCACCACTTTTTAGACAACACTGGACAATTTACACCCAGTTACACATTATAATCAATCATTGACAAAGTCGGAACTATACATTCGATAATTGACACCGGGTATTTGACCCCTGCTTACAAGGGTATCAGACCTTCTACATCTGGAACCATTGGTAGCAAGGCACCGCGAACCGAAGTAATCATGCCTATCCAACGCTCACCACCCCCAACATTAAAACCAAACATCGATAATAAAGATGCAGACCCAACGAAAACCCTTGAAAAAATCGTTTTAAAAACCAGCGATATACAAGATAAAACGTTTGCAATAAACAAGGATAAGTATAAACAAATGGTAGAAGAAACGGAGACCCCACCACCATCTAAGCACACCAATAAGCAGCTACCTGGACCATCGCAGAGGAAAAGTCCAAACATCTCACAAGCGGTAGCAAAATATGAGGCGACCAACAAAAGGAGCTCTGATCCACCAAAGGCAATACAAAAGCCCAGAGAGGAAAAGCCAAGGACGAGGGTCCAAACGTTGGTGCCAAATAGAGACAAGGGGCAGGGTGGGGCAACACTACCTCCTGAAATAAGTACATCAAAGCAGGAAATATCCTTTAACAATAAACTGGAAAAGGCCGAGCAGTGCATTGCGCAATCCATGCTACAATTGAGTATCTCCAGAAATATAAAAACGGAAATAAAAACGGAGATTACGAAACAATTGGAAGCTCTACGGGAGATAGTTGTGGAGCAGGATAGGGAATTGAAAATGGAAAGAGACAGGAAAAATGAAATTGTTGAAAAATTGGAAATGCTACAAAGATCAGCCTCTAGTAATCGAGATGACGTACATTCAAAAATACAAGACTGCATGTTAAACGGCATAAAAGAAATGAAGGCGCTTAGGCATGCAATGACGAGTGCAAATATAGTGTCACAGAAAAACGAAAGTCGCGAAGAAAGTGGGGCATTGGTCGAGGAGATATGCCAACTCAAAAATGCGACTTTGGCACTTGGAAGGCAGATCGCAGAGGCAAAGGACGTTATTCCCTCGTACGCCGATATTGTGTCAAAGCCTAGGCAGATTGGGACGGCAAAATCCGAACCAAGATATAGCGTCATCGTAACCACCAATGCCGACACACCAACTTATGAGGACACGTTTAAACACGTAAGAGAGACGCTGAAGGCAAGAGAAACGGGACACAAAATTGAGGGAATCCGAAAAATAAGAGATGGTAAAATCGTCATCAGCTGCGCGTCTAAGGCCGAAATCAACAAGGCGGCAGAGCAGTTGAGAACCAACGGAGTGTTAAAAGTACAGGAAGCAGTGAACAGGAATCCACTAGTGGTGGTAAAGAACGTCTTAGATTACAACAAGATAGATGACATCAGAGAAGCGTTACAGACGCAAAATAGAGACTTAATAGAAGGCCTAACTGAAGAGGAAACAAAAATAGAAGAGCGATATAGAAGAAAGGCCCGAAATCCACTTCAAAGCCACGTTATCCTTCAGGTCTCCCCACAACTATGGAGGCGAATGACCGAAAAAGGGAAACTATTCGTGGATATAATGTGGTCAAAGGTTGAAGACCAGACGCCGCTGCTGCAATGCTCAAACTGCCTAGCCTATGGGCATGGTAAGAAGCACTGCAAGCAAACAGAAAAGACGTGCCACCACTGTGGAGGAAATCACACCAGAGCACAATGCCCGAAAAGGGAGACAGAGGAGAAACCGACTTGTGCAAACTGTAAAAAGACGAACCATTTGAATGCAGACCACTCCGTATTTGGTCCCGACTGCAGTATAAGAAGGAAATGGGATGAGTTAGCCCGGGCGGGCACTCTGTACTGCTAAGGGCAGCCAAGCGGTAAATAAGCATAGGGACACCCCGCCATACAATATCCTCCAAGCGAATCTCCAGAGGAAAGAGTTGGCAACCATAGAGTTAATGACAGAAGCCCGCAAAAGGAAGGCGGCGTTTGCGCTCATACAAGAGCCTTATGTGGGAGCGCAAAGGCGAATGAGGACGTATGGCACTGCAAGGACGTACCAAAACATCAACCATGGAGACGGTACAGTGAAGGCGGCAATTGTCGTATTTAGTCCGGCAATTGTCGTCTCACTGTGCACAAAATATACAACTAATAATATTGCAGTAGCAAAATTATACACCAATACATGGGAAATCCTTGCAGTGTCGTACTACTTTGAGCCAGACCAAGATATAGAGCCGTATCTACAACATATAGTCAAAATATGTAAAGAATGTGATATCGGGAAAATCTTAATAGGCGGAGATGCCAACTCTAAAAGCCTATGGTGGGGCGGGAACAAGACAGACAAGAGAGGTGAAGCAATGGTAGATGCCCTTCTGGAGGTTGACTTACAGGTACTAAACAGCGGCGATACCCCTACATTTGATACCATAAGGGGCAACAAAAGACTCACTAGCTACGTCGACGTCACGGCATGTACTGGGGAACTTCTGGGTCTGATAGACGACTGGCAGGTCGATGAGGGACTGGTTTGTTCGGATCACAATGGGATCACCTTCAAACTGCATCTTACAAAACCACAGGGCAAGCAAGTTCAAAGAACCACGCGTAAATACAAAACGAAAAATACTAATTGGACTAAATTTCGTGAGAAATTGAGGCAATTAACAATAGATAAAAATTTAAACATAACCACTATAAACACAATAGTAAACACTGATGACATAGATACATTTATTAGAGAATATACATCGGCAATAAACCAAATATGTGATGAACTAATGCCTAAAAAGAAGGCGGTGGAAAAACTAGGGATCCCATGGTGGTCCGACGAACTGGAGGCCCTAAAACGTAGCGTCGTCATCAGAAAGAGGAGAATCAGGTGTGCAGCCCCAATTTATAGACGTCAAGCCGTGGATAAGTACCTCGAAGCGAAGGACAAATACGAGAAACAGGCTAAAGCTTCACAGATTGAGAGTTGGAAAAGCTTTTGTGCCAGGCAGGATAGAGAGGGTCTGTGGGAGGGTATCTACAGAGTTATCCGGAACACAAGTAGAAGGGAAGAGGACCTGCCACTGGTCGTGGGAGGTGTCCAATTAGGATACCCAGAATCGGCACGACTGCTAGCCGAAACATTTTACCCGAAAGACAGAATTGAGGATGATAACTCGGACCACAGTCGGATCAGAAAGAAAGCCGAAGAGAAGGAGAGGCAGCATGATACTCATGAACCAATCTTCACTAGGACGGAACTGAAATCGGCTGTGGCCGAGTTCAACCCTAAAAAAGCTCCGGGCATAGATGGCCTAACGGCGGACATATGCTCGCAAGTCATTCAGGCAAATACAGAAATGCACTTGGCACTGATAAATAAATGCTGGGAGATGACTTATTTTCCCAAGCAATGGAAAGAAGCAGTCGTTATAGTACTGCGGAAGCCCGGAAAGGAGAACTACACGCACCCCAAGTCGTATAGACCCATCGGACTTCTCCCGGTACTCGGGAAAATCTACGAAAAAATGCTCATAAAAAGGCTCACATATCATATGGTACCCCGTATTAGCCCCCACCAGTATGGCTTTATGCCCCAGAGATCGACTGAGGACGCCCTCTGTAATCTGGTGGCCCATGTGAAAGGCGAACTTCGTAAGAAGAGGCTTATCACTATGGTGTCGCTGGATATAGAGGGCGCCTTTGATAGCGCCTGGTGGCCCGCGATAAAAGTCAGGCTGGAGGAGGAGCAGTGCCCAGAGAGCCTACGACGAACCATGGCCAGCTACCTAAGCCAAAGAAAGGTCAGGGTAAGGTATGCTGGCGAGGAGCACATCCGAGTAACCGAAATGGGGTGCGTGCAGGGATCCATAGGAGGCCCCATCCTTTGGAATCTCCTGTTGGACCCCCTGCTGAAAAGCCTCATTGGGAAGGGTGAGTACTGCCAGGCTTTCGCCGATGACGTGGTTCTCATCTTTTCCGGGGACACAGCAGAGGAAATCCAGAGAAGGGGCAATTCAATCCTCGAGCATGTTCGGGAGTGGGGCGTCCGAAACAGACTTAGGTTTGCACCTCACAAAACTACAGCGATGGTGCTAACCAACAAATTGAAGTACGACGTCCCGCGACTGTCCATGGGCGGGGAGGGAATTGCTCTTTCGAAGAAGATTAAAATCCTGGGGCTAACGGTGGATAGCGGGTTGACGTTCGGCGCCCATGTCGTAAACGTTTGCGGCAGGGCGCTGAACGTCTACAAGCAACTATCGAGAGCTGCCAGGGTGAGTTGGGGTCTCCACCCGGAAGTAGTGCGAACAATATACGAGGCAGCGGTAGTACCAATCATTACATACGCAGCTGGTGCGTGGGCTCCCGCGACCAATAAAAAGTATATACAAAAGCACCTCAGTATGGTGCAACGTCTATTCGCGCAAAAGTCAATTAAAGGATATAGAACAGTATCCCTCAACGCTGCCTCGGTGTTGGCTGGACTAATTCCTCTCGATATACGGGTGAGGGAAAATGCCTCCCTCTACGAGATCAGGAGGGGCTTGCGCTGGCCGGCGCCGGACAGGGAAGTGGAGACGCCATTACCATACGCAGCGCGACCGCACCCGGCGGAGCATATGGACCACAGTTTCATTAATATTTACAATGAACAGGAAATTGAGGACAAGGTGGACAGTGCAGTACAGTTGTATACAGACGGCTCGAAAATCGAAGGAAAAGTGGGAGCTGCTATCTCCATATGGGAGGGTGATATGGAAATAAAAGAACTGAAATTTAATTTACCAACATACTGCACTGTCTACCAGGCTGAACTGCTGGCCATATGTGAAGCCGTTGGTGTGGCGCTGAGGAGTGGATATGACTCATGCGCAATTCTAAGTGACTCAAGAGCGGCTCTAGAAACGGTTACGAACAATAATTCTACCCACAGGCTGGCAACCAAGACAAGATTTTATATGAAAGAAGCCGCAAAACAGAATAAGAAGATTGATTTATTTTGGGTCAAGGCCCACATGGGATTGCGCGGCAACGAAAAGGCAGACCAACTGGCCAAGGATGCGGCACTGCGGCTGAAGAGGAAGCCAATATACGACATGTGCCCAGTCTCGTTTGCCAAGCGGGAAATCCGTAGAGCCGCCCTTATAGAGTGGAATAGACGCTATGTCGAGGGAACATCTGCGGGAGTCACAAAACTCTTCCTGCCAAATGTTATTGAAGCATACACAATTATAAGAGGTTTAGACATAAAAGGTACGTTAACACAAGTACTGACGGGGCATGGGGGTTTCTCCGAGTACCTGTACCGTTTCGGGTGCAAGGATAATCCTTCATGTGCCTGCGATCCTGAGGTGGAGGAGTCGGTGCTGCACCTGATACTCGATTGCCCTATACACATGAGAGACAGATGCAACGCCGAACATATTATAGGTACACAAATCATATACCAGAATGTAGGTCAAATCATGATAGATAAGAAAAAACGAAAAGTATTTTTAGAATTCTGCGAAAAATTAGCAAATCAGGTAATTAATAGGAATAAAACAGTATAGTATAAAATAAGAAGTGGAGATTTGGGAATAATTTGTAAAATGGAAATAAAAATTGTGAAGTAATTTAAGAATGACAAAACTTATAAAGCTTGTAATATTATCCTTAATACTGATAACTTAATCATAAGACTAGTAGATATATTAAAGATAACTAACCTAACAAGGGAGATGAAAAACTAATTACCCTGTAATCTTAAGTTAGAGAATAGTCAATCTCTGATTATGTCAGAGGCTTCGCGGGCCGGGTCATTGCACCCGGACTAAATAAAAAAAAAAAAAAAAAAAAAAAAAAAAAAACCTAACCTAACCTAACCTAACCTAACCTAACCTAACCTAACCTAACCTAACCTAACCTAACCTAACCTAACCTAACCTAACCTAACCTAACCTAACCTAACCTAACCTAACCTAACCTTTTTTTTTTTTTTTTTTTTGTTCACGCAGTGGCAAAATGCTATTTACGCACCGCCCCCCGCCAGTTACAGACAGGGGGTTGTGTGGGACTCGCCAGTCCTGCGACTGGAATACCCACTAAAATCCACTGCGGTGCCTCTTCCGCGCTTTTACGGGGTGCCGGAGAGGTCGTCTTACGACATTCGATCCCCGACACCCCAACGCTTGGCTCTCTGGCCGCATCCAATAACCCCTCAAGGTGGTGGGAGCAGATGCGCGTATAAGCGCCGTCTGCCCCCCAGCCGCCGCCGTCGGAGCGAGTTTGCGGGCGCTGCAGTCTCACGCTCCCGCTCCTTGGCCTCCTTCTGTGCAATGACCTCTTCGCAGAAGGAGGCCATTGACGTCCAACCCCTGTCGCTATCAAGCATCACCGAAACGATGCTCGACAGCGACAGGTCGTCTCCAATTACCCCGGACAGGATGCGGCGCTCAGACCCCCAGGCGGGGCACTCCTCCAGGGTGTGACGCGCATCGTCAACTAGCGCGCCACACTCGTGGCACCCGGGAGTCTCCTCCTTCCCAATCCTGTGCAGGTACTTACCGAAGACACCGTGTCCGGTAAGCACCTGCGACATCCTAAACGTAACGTTGCCGTACCTCCTTGTCATCCAGCGGTGGAGAAGGGGAGCGACCGCCTGAACAGTCACTCGACCAGCTACTCTGGGTACCTCCAGTTCCTCCCTCCACCGCCGGATGACGTTCCTTTGAGCCGCCTGCTTTGCCCTACGTAATTCCCTAGGGGAAATACTTGTGCCCCTTTCACGCGCCGCAGCGCAAACCCGGTAGACCTCTGCCTGTGCCCCAGCCTGGAGAGGCCAAGGCGGGTCGCCCGCCAACAGTGTTGCCGCGGCCCATGACACAGTACGGTAGCCCCTGATAGACCTCACCGCCATGACCCGCTGCGGCTTACGCAGCAAAGTCTTATTATGGGCGGTGAGGGACTCCGCCCAGATAGGGGCCCCATACAGCGCCATAGACCGCAAAATTCCGGCATATAATCGTCGGCAGGACGACCCAGGACTTCCAGTATTCGGCAGAAGTCTACCCAGCGCCGCGGCGGCTTTGGTAAGCCTGGGCACAAGTTGGGCAAAATGCGGCCCAAAACTCCACCTGCTATCAAGGTGCAGACCCAGATATTTCATCTGGGCCCGCACCGGCACGACAACGTTAGACACCCTGATCTGTGCTCCTCGGGGGACACCCTGACCCGGGCCATGAAACAGGAGGGCCTCTGTTTTGTCTAAAGAGACCCTCAGACCCAGGTCATTTATCCGGCCCACGACGAGCGCAACTCCAGCCCTCGCCAGCCGAGCGGCCTCCCCGAAGTCAGCCCCCCTCACAGTGACGAGGGTATCATCTGCATAACAGATGACCCCCATCCCAGGAAGGAGCCGGCCTCGCAGAAGCCAGTCGAACCCGACGTTCCACAAGGTCGGACCGAGGACCGAGCCCTGCGGGACGCCGCATTCCACCCGGCGGCGATGTAAGCGCCCGTCGTCCCCCTCCCAGAGCACGTGCCTTTCCTCAAGGTACGCTTCCAACAGCCTCCGGAGGTATGGGGGCACTCCATGGAACCGGAAACCTAACCTAACCTAACCTAACCTAACCTAACCTAACCTAACCTAACCTAACCTAACCTAACCTAACCTAACCTAACCTAACCTAACCTAACCTAACCTAACCTAACCTAACCTAACCTAACCTAACCTAACCTAACCTAACCTAACCTAACCTAACCTAACCAGTCCCCCGCTGACCGCGCTGCCGTCAGCTGCTTTTTTAACCCTGCTCCGCGTTAAAAAATTCATTTGACCGGGATACTTTTAAGTTACAGTAACAAGTGATACCTCAAAAGTTGCGCGCTGGCGAGACGCACACGCCGATATATCGCATGTGTTTATGTGTGAAAATCCTAGGGAGTTATTCAAGTGAAAGTGAAATTTTAAAGGTTAAGTGGTGGTGAAAAGTGCAGTTTTTTCAAGATTGTGCTTCAGCCTAGGTGCCTCCACGAGATTTTCTTTTACCGCCGTGTAGGCCCCGGTGGCCCGCACCTGTTGGCGTTTGTTTGAAGAAAATCGGAGCAGCGCAACTTGGTGAAAATTCAAGAAAAATAAGATTTTCAACACGTGCGCGTCACCACGAGGTCAGTTAAATACTGTACTTACGAGGCTGAAATTTTTACGATACCAGCGGACAACAGCCTGGACTATTTTTCCACAAAAAGAAAAATTTTTCATTAAATAGTTTCATAGTTATTAACTATTAAAGGTCCCAACTTTGACCCTAAATAACCCAGCCATTTACTGGGCTATAATTCTGATTCCTGCGCCGCTGCTTGCGCGCTCATTAGTTTTACAACCCCACTAAAGAAGATAATCCGGAGGAGCATAGTCTAGGAGCTGCGGCCAAAAAACCCAAAATTTCGGTTTTTATCATATATTGCTTAGCCAAAAAATCTTAAAATTATATGGACAATAGACTATCATAGTACACTATTTGTAGCAAATTACAGTGCTTTTTCTAGATTTTTAAGTTACATAATTAGGGAGTTATTGAATTTAATGTGTTTTTTCCTAATTAATTAAAAAATATTATATATAAAATTAAATTCATATTGTATTTGGCTTTAGATGACCTTTGGGCACACCCTGAGTCCAAACTCGGGTGGTCTAAGTCCAAAATCAACGGATTTTTAAAATCCAGGGGGTGTTGGGTGAGTCGGGGACTTCGCGTGAATTTTTTGTTTTTTGAGTATCTCCGTGACTATATGTCGTAGAGAGCTGTGGTTTTTGACAAAAATAGGGGCTGGTGATTGCCTATCAGGTCAGACAGCCAATTGCCCAATTGGGCAAAAATTTTTATTTACGTGTTTTCACCATACATATAGGTCCCCCAGGTAGTGCCATTAACTACATTGAAAACCGCGTGCTCCTGCGACGTGTATTCGCCGAGTTATTCACGGTCAAAGTTCAACTTTGACAGTTGGGCGGCCATCTTGATTTTTTTCAGGAGGCCATATCTCCGAGAATATCTATCGTAGAGCGCGGAGATTTTGCAGGTGGGTTAAGGGGGGAGTTTGGAATTGGGGGGACTTAGTTTTTTCTAAATTGGGGGTAAAAATTTTTGGTTGTGTGTTTCTAAATTCATTTGGTAGAACTCCTAATTCCACACCTGTGAGTCCAACCGCGATACCTCTGGGACTGATAGATTCGGAGATATTGCCGATCAAAGTTCGTGCCGGCGGCCATCTTGAAAGACTTCAAGTGGTCGTAACTCCGCCCCATTTTAAGATAGCGCGTCGCGGTTTTCTGTGTTGTGGGTCCCCTGTGAAGGAGCATCGATCCCCTGGGGTCAGGAGGGGATAGCACCCCACAAAATTTTGATCTCTGCCGACGGTGCCGGCGTGTGCGGGGCACGAGGGGAGGCCCCCTAGTTCAAACCCGAACTTCCTGCGACCGATAGGGCCGAAGTTATCAGCGTTTGAAAATTCCCTGGAGGTGTTGGGGGTGTCTGGGTGTAATTTTCGAACTGCTGTAACTCGAGAACTATTGGTCGTAGAGACTTGCGGTTTCCTCTCCTGTCAAGCACACGGGGAGCTCCACCTGAGGCCGTTATCACCTTTCTTCTGGCTTTTCTTCTTCTACCTTCTTCTTCTTCTTTTTTCTTCTTTCTTATTCTTTTTCTTCTTTTTGGCCAGGGACGGTCTCCGAGCACGCTAGGTCGATCCCCTCAGTGAGCCGCGACCGCTTTCCACAGAAGATACGGACTTCTGACCTAACAAAATTTTGTCAAAATTGTTTCAAAAATTTTTTTTTTCTCTTGTGTAACTTAATTAAGGGCTTCCCCGCTGAGTCTTGCGCCGGCGGCGACAATTGATTGTTGCGCATGCAATAAATCATTTTGCGCCGCAGCCCGGTGGCTCGTGGGAAAGCAAAAAGTTGTTTTAATAAACCGTATTATACTCTTGGCGGAGGTATTTAGTATATAAGTGACTACTGTTTTTAAAATTTAAGTTAGTTATAGGACACAGGGACTCTACACCCTGCTTTTAGCAATTTAATTTTATCTTATTTTATATTTAATGTTGACATATTTATAATTAATATTGATATTAATAATCCTGTAGACCGTTGGGAACTTTACACCCACAGTATATATAGTACTTAAGACTTGGGACTTTACCCCAATTATTGACACTTTCATATTACAATTTTATTATATACATATAATTTGGTAAAGTTTGATTCGTATTAAGACCAGGGCCCTTTACACCCAGACCCACATTAATTATACTACTGACAGTACCGAACCATTTACATTCGGACACTATCATTTGACACCCGCAGACCCACACCAACATGTACAGGTCCCCACCTCAAGACAGGCGCTCGCAAGAGTGTTCTCAATCCCCTACCAAAAAAGCCCCACGCCCGTTGAACGCTACGGCTATGTTCATCGAGAATACCCCCAAGGCTGCGATCCCAGCAGCGGTGAAGAAAAGGTTACTCGAGACGGAGGGGGTTGTCCTTAACCGCACGGTGGTTATTGACAAATTGATATCCCCTCAAAACTCTCCTCCCCCGGCAGTTACATCCGCCAGACTTATGGGGGCAAAAATGGGAGTTAGAAAGGCCAAGATGCTCCTGAACACATCGAAAAATATAAAGACGGAGGTAAAAAGAGGGGTTATCGACATCTTGGACAAATTGGTTTTATGTGTTGAGGAGGGGGAAAGGGAATTAATAGAGAGCAGAGAAGGGCCTCATAAATCACAGCCTGAGGAGGTCGTAAAAGAAAATGATGAGACACCAAAACCCGGGGTTGCCGTGAAAGATGAAGAAGACGAGCTGCCACAAATTGAAAGGTGGAGGACCATGATCAGGGCTCACAGTGACATAGTCACAGAAAATACGGAGCAAAACGAGAGACTAATAAAGGCGCTCAATGATCACGCTACTCTTTTGGACGGCCTGGAAAAACACAGGGAACAAATCAAACAGAACGCTGACGGAATGAGATGCCTCGAGGGCGTCATTCGATACCACGCTGTGGCTTTGGAAAGCCAAAAGAAGGCCATTACCACCCCCGCAACAAATACCGACACTGAGCTCCTACACGAGATAAAGGAGATAAAGACCCTCACTCATGAGCTCAGAGAAAGGGTTGGCGAAGCCAGTTGCGGGCCACGCACATATGCAGAGATTGTTGCCCAACCAAGGCCACAACAAACATCCGCAAAGTCACATGCGGTAATGGTATCGACTAAAGACATCGCCCCGAGTGACGTCTTAGAACAAGAAATTAAAACTACCCTGAGAGCGAAAGAAAACGGCCTACACATCAACAATATGAGGCGCGTGAGGGGCCCTAGGGTCGTTCTCACGTGTTCTACAAAAGATGAGATAGAAGAAATAGCGTGCAAATTAAAGTCCAACGAAAAATTAAAGGTAGAGGATGCGAAGTTTGCAAACCCGCTCGTAGTCCTGAAGAACTTATGCCGAGCCGTCACTGAGGCAGATATAATAGTAGCGTTAACCCAGCAGAACGCTGACCTGACGGAGGGACTGTCGGCCGAGGAGGTCACCGTGGTGGAGAGGTACCGGAGGAGGGCAAGGCACCCAGACGAGTGTCATGCCGTCCTCCAGGTGTCGCCAATCCTCTGGCGGAGGCTTATCTCGGCCGGCAGACTTTTTGTCGACGTGCAATGTGTGAGGGTGCAAGATCAAACGCCCCTCATACAATGCATGCGCTGTCTGGGTTACGGCCATGGGCGAAAAAGCTGTGCTGCAGTAGAAGAAGACCGCTGCACTAAATGTGGCCAGCCAGGCCACATGAGGAAGGAGTGCACCCACCGCACCAGCTGCCAGAACTGCGTAAAAGCGAAACTGCCTCAGTCTAACCACGATGTGTTTGGCTCAGAGTGCCCAATTAGGGCAAGAGCTGATGCTCTTGCAAGAGAGTCTGTCGCCTATGGCTAGACCAAGCCTAACATAGTGTTAGTACACAGTTCACTACGCACGCCACAGACTTAACTCACACATAAAACACCTACACCAAAACACTAATCATTGCTCAACAATAACATACTATAACAACACTTCATCAACTCACCCATCAACAACCAACACAATCATACAAACCACACTGGTCATATCAATAAGTACACATCACAGTTTACAATTTATGTTGCAGAATTGATGCAACTCAAATTGATATAATCACCAAACACCTCATACCTCATTAGCATTACACCAAAGCATACACACAGCATAGTGAGTGAACATGTGCACTGATGCAATGACTGCATCAAGTGAACATGTAACCCGCTCACATGTATACACAATACATAAAACAACCACAATAATACATACTACACTAATACATATAATACGTAATAATCCATTATGCTGTCACATAATGGATTATATTATTGTTAATAAAAAACTATATTAACTCAAGTACACATGATTAATACATTAATCCAACGCACACAATACATATATTTACGCCACAATAAAACATATACCGAACTCGTCAAATAACAGAGCATACAATTGCAATTATTATGTAAGCATAATAAAGCGTAATTAATGGCAATAAAAAACAGAAACACAATAATACAATAACACAAAGACAAACATAGCCTAAAAGCAATTACACAACTACACGTTCCCGCATCATAACCATACAATACACACAGTTACATTAACAACAAGTACACTATAACAGAAATAACCTAAGGACACTTAGGTAACATACTGAACACTGCATAAACATACAAACAGGGCAATAAAGATCGTATACATTAATGTATACACACGCATAAACTATGTACATAAATAACAGAAACTATGTATATCTCTAAGACCGAGAATAAGGCATGGTAAAAATAGAATAAGCAAATTGTAAACACAAGACCATAGTAAAAATAAGAAGCGACAAATGTATAAGAAAACACTGTAAATTTTTTGTATGGAAATAAATCAAACGTGTATTTAATTAAATAAAAAATCCCTGATCATGTTAGGGGCTTCTCGCGGGCCGGGTCTGGCACCCGGACACAAAAAAAAAAAAAAAAAAAAAAAAAAAAACCTAACCTAACCTAACCCAGTCTGCCCCGGCACGCCAAGCCGCACGCGCACGCGCAAAGTCGTTTCGCAACGCTCCGCAGCAAAAGTTTCAAGTGAAAAGTTATAAAAAATCGAAATAGTGGTAAAACCAGTGAAACATATATAGTGTTATATATTGTTGGATGCGCCGTAAAATCAGCTATCGTATGGTGAAACACCCGAGCGCATCGGTTAAAACCCCGATTTTTAGTGACAATATAAGTGAAATCAAATATTGTGCCGAAACACAAAATCGCAAACGCTGCCTCCAAGTGATCTGCGACCCCCATATCGTGAATTGCTGTTCGAAGCGCCCTAAAAAGGCGCTTCTTTTGACACCATTGCCGGATTTTTCTGGCAAAGATACAGAAGATACAGAAGAAAAACTGAAAAGATTCCTGACCAAGAAGACCCCTGCCTACCTACCTGTGCCACTTGGACAAAAGCCACATAGATAAGTTGGTGCCGGGTGCCGGGAGGAACACGGAGGCGTTTTCACGATCCAAATAAGATCAGTAGTTATTTTATTATAGAATTTTAAAACTTCCAAAATTTTTCATACATTTTTAAAAAATTTATATCTCTGTTAATATATAATTATATTTATTCATTTTAATTGTAGAAGAAGTGCATTAATTATAAGTATTTACAGTAAAAATTCCAGCCAATTTGCTTTTGTAATAACGGAGATATCCCTATAAATATTTTTCATAAAATTAATTTTACGTAATAAAAATTGTATTTTTGGCTTTTTAATTAGGATAGAAAGGAATCTGCAATAAGCGGAAAGGGGGAGATTTTGCGTCAAAAATTACGATACAGTTGGAATTTCTCCAAAATATCCAGTAGATTGGGAAATATAAGCAATTTAAATATCAACATAATTTCATTACTTTCGGAGCTAACGCCATCTAGTAAATGAATGTGGAACTGCGCGGCTCAATTTTGGAAACTATTGATAATTCTGTTATGTAAAATTGAGCCGTGAACTTCTAAAAATATAGGGAGCAACACCCCCAAATTTCATCCCAAACGGGAGTGTAATTAGGGAGTTATAGCATTTTAAAGTTCCGTAGTTATAAATGAATGATAATTGAAATATCCACTTTTTTGAAAATTTTTTGAGGGAATGTTGTGCTTCCTTAAATTATAAACACAACCCCGAAAACCATTTCTCCCTATCTATTATAGTTCCGGAGAAATCTTAGATTGAAACGGATTTCCTAGACATTATAAAATATTCAACTATTCCTTATATACTTTCCTAAACACATAACGCTAATGACTAGTGTTGTGGTCAAGTAAATTTTTGTTCATCTGGTACAAACGACAAACCAAGTTAATAAATATTGTATCGACACTTAGTTCTATTGGATTTTGACTAATGTAAAATAGTTGTCGCATACATAGTATTCGCCTAGGCAGGCTACACATTTTAAAATATTCTAGTTGTAAGATAAATATTAGTGGTATAATATTAGAATAAGATAACACTATCCCCTATCCTAAGTGGTATACTACACACAGTGACCAATATACAGCTTGACATAGTGTGTCACAGGGTGACCAACACTAACATACAATATATGCACAGTGCTCGCATACATTCCACACTCATATTAGTACACACCCACACTACACCCTATACGAAGTATACTAAAACAAGATTACACTTAAACTATAACACACAATTGACATACATTACAATCACATCATAAAACTTACACTTGCCCCGTTCGCATAATAGGCGAACACACCTAATACTTATACATACACCCTACACAAACACATACATATCCATATATACTCTAATTTGGACAAATAATTACAATTTAATTTGACATAAAACCAAATACCAAAAATTCGGTTCGCAAACCAAAAATTAGCTAGTGGACATCACTAATCATACAGGGAAAAAACAATATCGTTAACTTATATACTCGCCTAAACCAATAAGAGATCGACCGGGTGAAGATCGTGTAAAGTCGTCCACGCTCGGCCTTGTTGGGCGGAGCCAACATATTCAATATTTAGTTTGTTCTGGAAATTCATTTTTTAAATATTGGCATAATACAAACTTTTATTGTTCAATAAATTCAAGAACCCTCCCAAATATATATATCGACAGTAATAATATAAATATATAACATAATATAAAGATTAAATTACATATTAGTTTCCCTTATAATATTCTACTAAAAATCATTATTAGGTCAAAAAATTTTACACTTTTATTGCATAATAAATTACACTAACCCTTTGTTAATAAGAGCATATATTCAAAATTAAAATTAAATCTATAATAAAAAACCGTAACTTTCTAACAAACTAAATAAATAAATTATATTCAATATTTAGTTTGTTCTGGAAATTCATTTTTTAAATATTGGCATAATACAAACTTTTATTGTTTAATAAATTCAAGAACCCTCCCAAATATATATATCGACAGTAATAATATAAATATATAACATAATATAAAGATTAAATTACATATTAGTTTCCCTTATAATATTCTACTAAAAATCATTATTAGGTCAAAAAATTTTACACTTTTATTGCATAATAAATTACACTAACCCTTTGTTAATACGAGTATATATTCAAAATTAAAATTAAATCTATAATAAAAAACCGTAACTCTCTAACAAACTAAATAAATAAATTATATTCAATATTTAGTTTGTTCTGGAAATTCATTTTTTAAATATTGGCATAATACAAACTATTATTGTTTAATAAATTCAAGAACCCTCCCAAATATATATATCGACAGTAATAATATAAATAAATTACATAATATAAAGATTAAATTACATATTAGTCTCCCTTATAAAATTCTACTAAAAATCATTATTAGGTCAAAAAATTTCACACTTTTATTGCATAATAAATTACACTAACCCTTTGTTAATACGAGTATATATTCAAAATTAAAATTAAATACATAATAAAAAACCGTAACTTTCTAGCAAACTAAATAAATAAATTAAATAGGTTGGAAGGGGCGGAGCCTAAACATTGCATGATATCGGTCCACCCAATCAACAAAACACGAGCATTATATATCCGATTAGCCTATTGCAGTCGTGTGAAGTCGTTAATGCTCGGCGGTAAGTGGGCGGAACCGTCGATTTTCCTAGGTAAACTTAAAAATTATTGAAGAATTATTTTTAACATCCAACATTTATTTTTTAGGAAAACACGAAATCGAATAAATATTTTTAGGTAATTAAAAAATATTTTATTTTGCGAACTCTAAATACTGACTAAGTGATTGAGAAAGGTGCCACCCATCTGGTATTTTGACCCGACAAGCGGGGACACTCTTCACCCTTACATATTACTCACTACACATATACTTATCATTACATACATTTCACTTACATTAAAACAAACAACACCTCCAACATACTACCACCCTATTCCCCTAGGTGTCTCCTGTTCGTGAGAAGGGACTCGGGTGCGACAGCTAGGCCGGCGGTGACAACTGGTTGTTATAAATATAACATACCATCTTGCGCCGCAGCCGGTTGGCGTGCATAGGGGACCTGACGCGACGGTTGGAGACGCCATACGAGGAGATATAGGTACACAAGCTTAAACACATTATCGACACATCACCTACACAAACAAATAACTATTGAATAGGGCTTTTACACCCACAAATATTATACCCTTTAGACATTCCACTCTATTAACATATATATTTCTGACATTTATTATACACAATTTTGACTATTGTACAGACTTATACGCAATACAGTTTTAACCGACGCAATAAACTAGGGCTTTATACACCCAACAATCTACTCCCATACTATAATTCAATCACTATATATATATATACATTTTAATTAATTATATACACCAATTGACAATTTACACTCAATTGACAGTAGCCGAACAACTTACACTCGGCTACCCTTACTATTGACACCCGCGGACCCAACAGACAAAATGTACAGATCACCACCTCAAGGTAGGCGATCAAAAGAGACGTCTCGGTCCCCCAATAAAAGAGCCCCACGCCCTAACACCTCTACTACAATGCCCACTGAGAGTACTCCGAAGGCTACGGCCTCAACTGCAGTCAAGAAAGAGATATTCGCAACAAATAAATATGTTCTTAACTACACAACAACAATGGACCCTTCTACATCACCCAAAAGTCCTTCTCCCTCGACAGCAACAAAGACGAGACTCCTGGCGGCAAAAGAAAGCCTGCGAGCAGTCAGGGAGCTCCTGGGGATGTCACGAAATCTCAAGACTGAAGTTAAAAACGGAGTCATTGAACATCTGGAAAAACTAGTCAGACACATCCGGGAAGGAGAAAAGGAGCTGGAAAAATATAAACAGGGGCAAGCTGGCATACAACACCGGGACACAGAACAAACAAAGAGGGATGACGCACCACAGCTGGAGAAGTGGAAATCACTTATTAGGGCCCACAGTGAAATAATTGCCGAGAACACGGAGCGGAACGAGAGGCTCGAAAAGGCGCTCAAGTATCATGCTACCCTTCTGGACGGCCTTGAACAGCATAAGAGCCAAATTAAAGAAAACGCAGATGGCATGAAGTGCCTTGAAGGTGCTATACGAGATCACGCGATAGCCTTAGAACAGCGAAAAGGAACCTCCACCGCCCTCGCTCCAGATGCCGGCGCGGAACTATTGCATGAAATTAAAGAACTCAAATGCACTACCCAGGAGCTTACAAAACGGGTAGACGAAGTCGGTTGCGGACCGCGCACGTATGCTGAAATGGCAGCTCAACCAAAGCCGCAGCGCGCGACCGAGTTACACGCAATTATGGTGTCCGCCATTGATAACGGCCCTAGCGACGTCCTCGAGGGCGAAATAAAAAGTACCCTAAACGCCATGGAAACGGGGATAAGAATCCGAAAAATGAGGCGCGTAAGGGGACCCAGAGTCGTCCTATCATGCGATACAAAGAAAGAACAGGAACGAATAGCAGGGAAATTAATGAGAAACGAGAGACTTAAAGTCGAGGAAGCAGAATTCATGAACCCACTGGTGATATTAAAAAACCTGTGTCGGACTATCACCGCGAATGATATAGAGTTCGCAATTATATATCAAAACCAGGACGTAACGGAGGGACTGCCGGACGAGGTGATCACTGTGCGGGAAAGATACCGGAGGAGGGCAAGACACCCAGACGAATGTCATGTCGTCCTCCAGGTGCCACCTAAACTCTGGCAGAGGCTCACCACGGCTGGCAGACTATTCGTCGACCTGCAATGTGTGAGGGTGCAGGATCAAACGCCCCTCATACAGTGTATGCGGTGCCTAGGATACGGCCACGGACGAAAGAACTGCGCCGCAGCTGAGGAAGATCGCTGCACAAAATGTGGCCAGTCGGGCCACGCACGAAAAGAGTGCGACCATAGCACCAACTGCTACAACTGCGAGAAGGCAAAATTACCGCATTCTAATCATGACGTGTTCGGCTCAGAATGCCCGATTAGAACCAGAGCTGACGCCCTCGCAAGAGAGGCAGTTGCTTACAGTTAACATAGGTCCTACGCTATACACCGTCACAACACCGCGACAGACGCAATCACATATAACCTCACAATCCACAACACACTAAAGAACACCTACATCTTACCCACTATAACAATACAATAACATACATACTAAACACATATCTCAACAAAATTTTCAACCATATAAGACAACACCTATCATAAATCACTAATAAAACCCACATTTATTAAATGAAAAATATAAATTCACACCACACAACATGAACATACTTCTAAAACGCACGATCATCACAAGTCGCATCTCACTAACAATCACACACGAATACATATTAGAGCATAGTGCGCGAACATGCACGCTGGTGCGGTGACTGTACCTTACGTGCATGTAACCCGCGTACATGTACTCACAGTAAATAATAGTACAGTAACACACACTATACACACTTCACATTTAACACGCAATAATCTGCTATGTTGTTTACATAACAGGTTATATTTAGAGAATAAAAAACTATACTTGACAATTACGTAACCACTAAGTACATTTTTAATACACATTACATAACGATATGACAACATTACACTAAGTTATTTACGTATAAAATACGCACAATCCACGCTACATTACACCTATACATCAACAAAACTAAGTGAATTTACACTTAACATTAAACACAAATTATAATTTATTGTATAAATATAATAAACTATAATTATAAGTAATAAAAAACTATAACACTAAAAGACTACAACTCAATGCATAACACAATAATAAAACAACTATTACACAAACACAATATCCCATAAATATGAGTAACAGCGAAATAAGTAACACATAAGTAATAAACAAAGCACACAATACAAAGGAAATCCTCATAGTTAATCATTTATTTTGATGCAACAAAATAAATAACTAAAATAAAGTACAACGTATTAGTAGCCATTATTAAACACAATGGCATCTACTGGCTAATAAGTTATATATATTAAAAACAATAAAGTTAATTATTTATATCACACATAAATTATATATTTTAAAAATACATGACAATGAATATTATTTACCATATCACAGTAACATAAGCAACACATCGCACAAGGATACCAAACTAACACACAGAAGATCTCGTATATGAGTCAATCACATAAGATGCACAACGTATAGTAAGCTATATAATTAATAAAACACTACAATTATTATTCATAGCTCATAACTTATACAATCAATATACCACACAAATATAACTAACTATCACGTAGACAATAAATATTATTTATCATATCACGGTAACAGAAGTAACACATCGCACAAGGATACAAAACCATCACACAGAAGATCTCGTATATGAGTAAATCACATATGATGCACAGCGTATGGATTAAATCATATATTTAATAAAACAACACTAATAATTAATCATAATCAAAACTTACACAACCAATATACCACACAAATACAATAAATTATCACACAGAAGATCATAAATAACAGTCAGTCATAAAAGCGCAGACGAATGCATAAGCTAACAGTAACTATTGTCAACCTTATTAAAACTAACACAGACATAAAAAACCATTGCTAAACAAAACGGCATCTATTGGCTAAATAGAATAATAAACTATTTACATTTTAAAAAAACAGTAATGTTATTTATAAATATTATATATAAACTATATATTCTAAAAAAATACATGACAATAAATATTATTTATCATACCATAGTAACAGAAGTAACACATCGCACAAGGATACAAAATCATCATACAGAATATCTCATATATGAGTAAATCACATGTGATGCACAGCGTATGGATTAAATCATATATTTAATAAAACAATGCAAATAATCAATCATAGCCCAAAACTTATACAATCAATATACCACACAAATACAATAAACTATCATACAGAAGATTATAAATAACAGTTAGTCATAAAGCGTAGACGAATGTATAAGCTAACAGTAAATATTGTCAACCTTACCATAACTAACAGTGTATAAGACAAAACCATATGTAATAGTATAATAAGCAAGATGAGACAAAAAACATAATAAATATTCATTGTATACAATACTGTAATAAAAGTTATACTAAGAATAGACATAAGAGTATATAAGCAACTGTAACAATAATGTAAATTATCATTACTTTAATAAAATTCCCTGCATTCATTCTCTATCCTGGAAATCCCTGATTACGTTAGGGCTGTTCGCGGGCTGGGTCTTTGCACCCAGACAAAAAAAAACACAAAAAAAAAAAAAAAAAAAAAAAAAAAAAAACCTAACCTAACCTAACCTAACCTAACCTAACCTAACCTAACCTAACCTAACCAAAACCAAAAAAGTCTGCTCTGGCACGCCCAGCCGCACGCGCACGCGCAGAGTCGTTTCGCAACGCTCCGTAGCAAGTTTTCTGAGTGAAAAGTGTATAAAAATCGTAATAGTGGTAAAAACAGTGAAACAATTATAGTGTGATATATCGTTGGATGCGCTGTTAAATCGTCTATCGAATGGTGAAAAAACCAAGCGCATCGGATAAAACCACGATTTTTGGTGATAACTTTTATGAAACAAAAAATTGTGCCGAAATACAAAAACGCGTGCGCTGCCGTCAAATGATCTGTGACCCCCATATCTTGAAGTGCAGTTCGAAGCGCTCTAAAAAGGCGCTTCCTTTGACACCCTTGCCAGATTTTTCTGGCAGAAAACAGCGAAGTTATAGAAGAAAGTCCGAAACAGTTCCTGACCAGGAAGACTCCCGTCTACCTTCCCGTGGCAGTTGGACGGAAGCCACACAGATAAGTTGGTGCCGGGTGCCGGGAGGAACACGAAGGCGTTTTCCCCATCAAGATAAGACTATTAGTTATTTAATTAGAGATTTTTAAAATTTTTCAAAATTTTCATACAAACTTTAAAAATACATAATTCCGTAAATATATAATTATATTCAAGCAGTCTAAGTGTAATAGATTTGCACCAATTTTAAGCATATACTGTAAAAATTTCGGCCAAATCGGCTTCGTAATTACCGAGATATCTTTATACTAAAATTTTGTAAAATTAAGTTTCTTATAGCAGTTACGTAATTATAGCTTCTTAATTTTGACTGATAGAGATTTGTGATAAACGAGTAAGGGAGGAACTTAGGCCACAAATTAATATACAGTTGTAATTTTTCCAAAATATACAGTAGTTTAATAGATATAGGCACTTGAAAATTCAAAAAATATTGCATCATTTTCGATACTAGCGCCATCTCTTAAAGTAATAACATACTAAACGGCTTATTTCGGCAATTATTAACATTTACTTTAGTTTAAACTAAGCCGTGAACTTCTAAAAATATAGGGAGTAACACTCCCAATTTTCATCCAAAACAGGATAATAGCTAGGGAGATATAGCCCGTCAAAATTTTGAGTTTCAAAAGTAATAAGTCACAAATATTGATCCTGGAGGGACCCGATTGAGGGAATGTTGTGCCTCCCCAGTTGGTGAACACAGCCCCAAAAACCGTTTCCCTTCAAATATCATACTTTTTGAAAAATTAACAAAAATATATACGTCACTTAGTAACATTACGTAATTTTGCCCTTTTTAATCTTAACTCATAGAAAGCTGTAATTATAGAAAAAGGTGGAACTTAGTCCACAACTAATAATTCCGTTTAAATTTTTCCAAAATTTCAAGTAATTTAGAAGATACAACAATTTTAAAATCATTAATTAAATTCATTACTTTCGACAGTAACGCCATCTATGCAAAGAAGTAAGAACTGTATGGCTTATTTTCGAAAGGAGTAACAATTTGTTTATGTAAACTTTAGCCGTGAACTCTTAAAAATACAGAGAGTAACACCCCCAAATTTCATTTCAAACGGGCCTATAGTTTGGGAGATATACCCATTTTAAAATTCGGCAGTCTCGATGAATGAAACTATAAAAAATAACTTTTTGGTAAATTGATTGTGGGAATGTTGTACTTCCCCACCCCCTGAACACAATACTGAAAACCGCATCCCCCTAGCTATTTTATCTTCCGAGTAATCTTAAGTTGTAAAAAAGTTTCTAGAATATTTTACCAACATCCAACATTTCCTTATATACTTTTAAAATACATAACACTAATCACTAGTGTTGTGGTCAAACAATTTCCGCTCCCTTGGTCTGAGTTACAAACCAATTATAAATAATTATTGTCTTGACACTTGTATTTATAAATAATACAAATTGATTAATACAGAATATAATTGGAATAGACATAATATTTGCCTAGGCAGACTACACCTTCGACCACAAAATTATAACAATATTTTATATATAATATTGCACCTTATTCTAAGAGGACAGATTACGTATAGCGTAGTAGTATAGCGTAGTACACATCTTGACATAATATATCACGGTGTGATATACAGGGTAGACATATAACGACCCGCCTTTATAACACATAGTACCACTAAAATACACACAATACACACCTAATACATACCTAATACACACCCAACACACTAAATTAAGACAACATCAAAACTACAACACATAATAGACATACAACACAACCATACAGAAAAACGGATACTTGCACCTGGTCGCGTAGTAAGCAAAAACACCTAAACTCAAAAGACTTTACATAACAACACATACACACCCACTAACACACCCTAAGTTGGACAAAAATTTTCTCAAAAAACATCAATAGTACCAAAACCAAATTCTAGACCCTATACCAAAAATTCCCTGGTGTACAACACTAGTGAAACGGCGAAATATTTCGTCGTCAACCTATTTACTAACAATCCAGCCAACCAGGGGCGAACCAAGTGACGGTCGTCTAAAGTCGTCACCGTTCGGCTTTGGTGGGCGGAGTCAAAGAATCAGCCCACTTAGAAATATTAAATATTATTTAATTAGTACTAAACTGAAAATTTTAAAAATAATTAACAAAAATTGAAAATTATACATTCTGAGCAATAGTAATACGTAGGAACATAGTTCTATCCAACAAGGACACACACACACACACACATACACCCAATAATCTACGTATAAATGTTATCAATTAAACGGATTCACCCACACTAACACGCATATACACGTACGCTACCACCAACCTTTTAAACCGCACTTAACATAACAAAATTACCCATCAACTGTAACACCGGAATCAAACCCGGCGTACTGTGAGATCGCCAGCCGACATACCAACCGCTCAACCATATAGTAACACTAACAAATATTCACAGTTCAGACTCCTCCCCCTGTAATATTAATTGCTTAGGGGCGGAGCTAAGACATCCACACTAGATAATACATACAAATATACACGGTAATTATTTTGTTTGTTCTGGAAATACACTTTTTAATTATAATCATAATATACACTTTTATAGTTTATTAAATTAAAGAACCCCCTCAAAAACACATACCAATAGGTTTCATAGTAATAAATTATATAACTTTACAGTAAAATTGAACATAAGTCTCACTATACAAATAAATTGAAAAACCAGTAAACAGACATAAAACCCGAAACTTTAGTACATAAACAATTTCTAAAACGCATTAACAACACGGGTAAATATTTAAACTTAGATTCAGACTAATATTAAAAAATTAAAGTTTCCTAACAAACTAAATATTTACAATAAATTGACTGGAGTGGGCGGAGCCTAATTATCGTTCGACTTTGTACCATCCAATAGTAACACATGAACATTGTGTACATAATAACAATTTCCTAGGAAATTTGTAAGACTCGAATAATTATATTTATAGGCAAACTTGGACGATCACTTATTTTTAAAGGAAAACCTAGAATTGAATTATAATTTTGGTATTATAAAGAAATATTTTTAAATTGACAATTGTTAGTTGGTGGACATATCGTGCACAGTTGTGCGGATAACAACTCATAGTCTTAATCTAATTTCAATAATAAATAGACTTAGTGACAATACTTAACGGGTCCTTTTACAACCCCTAATAATATAATTAATTTACAACTTTGCAAACTATTAATTAACAAGTGGAGATAATTATAGACTTACATTTTCAAACACAGAGACACCCACTAAACACACGCACACCAATACACGCGCTTAACGTACCGCAAAACAAATAACACTTTCAATACACTACTAATTCATCTCCTCTTGGCGTCCCTCGCCCACGCGTGGGTCCTGGGCGCGACGGTTTGGCCGGCGGTGACAACTGGTTGTTATAAATATAACATACCATCTTGCGCCGCAGCCGGTTGGCGTGCATTGGGGGCCTGGCGCGACGGTTGGAGACGCTATACGAGGAGACATAGGTACACAAGTTAAAACATCTTGACACATCACCTACACAAACAAATAATTATTGACCAGGGCCCTTTATACCCATAAATAACATACCACCCAGATATACTACTACACTAAAATACATACTTTGACTTATACCATACACATTTTTACAATTGTACATATCTATATATAATATTATACACCTATAAGACTTGGGTTTACACCCTATTATAATCCATTTTATTTAGCTTGTTACTTTAATTATTTGTAGGAAATCCTGACTTGTACAATTGACTAGGGCCTTTTACACCCGAATACACTAGCACAATCTAACACAAATATTCACATTTATACAATTTACCAATTAATTAATTCTTACTATATACACCATATTGACTAGCTGTAAATTACTATTACACATATACACGTTACAATAATACTGGAACCGAGCACTATACACTCGGCGACCATAATATTGACACCTGCGGACCCCTAATAAACAGGATGATTAGATCTCCACCCCAAGACAGGCGCTCAAAAGAGTCGTCCCAATCCCCCAATAAAAGAGCCCCACGCCCAACGAGCCACACCACAATGTACATTGAAAATACCCCTAAGGCCACGACATCTGCAATAGTAAACAAGGGTGTGCTCGACATAAATAAACCAGGTTTCAACTATACGGTGGATCTGGACCAGTCGACCTCCCCCCAAAGCCCTCCCCCTCAGGTAGTGACCACCATTAGAGCCAGGATGGCGCAGCATGCGGTTAAAAAAGCCAAGATCTTATTAGGCATGTCTAAAAACCTGAAAACGGAAGTAAAAAATGGGGTTGTCGACGTACTTGATAAACTGGTCCTATGCGTCCAAGAAGGGGAGATGGAGCTCGAAAGGTATAAGAAAGGGCCTCATAAATCACAACCCGAGGAAGCCGTAAAGGATAATAGCGAGCTACCACAACCCGGGGGCGCCGTAAAAGACATTAAATATGAGCTGCCACAGATTGAAAGGTGGACTACGATGATTAGAGCCCATAGTGAGATTATTAGTGAAAATACAGAGCGAAATGAGAGGCTCGCAAAGGCGCTAGAACACCACGCCACCCTCTTGGAAAATCTTGAACAACATAGGAAACAAATCAAAGAAAATGCGGATAGCATGAGGTGTCTCGAGGGTGTAATTAGGTACCACGCGGTAACGTTGGAGCAGCGAAAAGACGCTACTACCACTCCCACAGTAGATACCGGAGCTGAGCTTCTGCAAGAGTTAAAGGCACTTAAATGTACCACACAGGAGCTCAGCAACCAGGTAGGAGAAGTTGTATGCGGGCCGCGCACCTACGCCCAAATGGTTGCCCAACCCAGGCCCCAAGTAACCAATAAACTGCATACAATCATGGTCTCCACCAATGATATACTCCCCGTCGAGGTGTTGGAGACAGAGATTAAAAGCACATTAAAGGCCAAGGAGAACGGTACAAGAATACACAAAATGAGGCGAGTAAGGGGGCCAAAAATAGTACTCTCATGCGCCACCAAAGAGGACATAGAACAAGTCGCAGGGAGGCTAACCTCTAACAAACAATTAAAGGTTGAAGAGGCAAAATTTAAGAACCCATTGGTTGTGTTGAAGAACTTGTGCCGAAAGGTCACAGACGAGGAAGTCAAAACCGCTATTGCCCAGCAAAACGCAAATCTGGTGGAGGGGCTGTCGGCTGAGGAGGCCACTGTGGTAGAGAGATACCGAAGGAGGGCGAGACACCCTGATGAATGTCACGCCGTCCTCCAGGTGTCTCCAAAGCTATGGCAGAGACTCACCTCGGCCGGCAGACTCTTCATCGATGTGCAGTGTGTGAGGGTCCAAGACCAGACGCCCCTCATACAATGCATGCGGTGTCTGGGCTATGGTCACGGGCGCAAGAGCTGCATGGCAGAGGAAGAAGACCGCTGTACCAAATGCGGGCAACAAGGCCACGTGAGAAAGGAATGCGGCCATCGCACCAGTTGTCACAACTGTGCGAAGGCGAAACTACCGCAAGTTAACCACGACGTATTTGGTGCCGACTGTCCCATTAGAACAAGAGCGGACACCCTCGCGAGGGAGGCGGTCGCCTACAGCTAGCCCTGCTCCACTTGGATGTCTCACTGTCATGACACATTACACCATTACAACATAATACACACCACACAACCTTATACACAACACAATCACAACAACTTACGCCAACACAAATAGTCATAAAAAACTAACACAATTGTTACACAACTTACGTTCTTATGTTAACAATACATTATCACACGACACCTTAGTCACCCCAATACTATATCTATGATATAAAACATTATCTACATACAACCACATTGCTCACACAATATCAACTAACACTACCCAATAAAACGTATTACAGACATGCGCGATAACACACGTATAGTACAAACACGAGACATGTGTGCCGGTGCATTGAATGCACTTTAAGCACATGTAACTGCGTGCACGTACTGCATACAATACAATTAATCTGTCACACTACACGCACTATACACATGATATTAACACGATAGTACTTTGTTATATTGTTTGCATAACAAGCTATAAGTAAAATAAAAAACTGTAATTAACAACCGCATAATCATCAGTGAACAACTTCCTACAAACAACCTTACACAAACGTTATACACATAAACCTAGCACACAATGATACATCACCACCCACACTATGTCGTCACATATTATGCAGTCACACACAATGTCGCCACACACTATACATAAAACACAATAACAGTTTGCTATGTTGTTGCATAACGAACCGTATAATAAAATAAAAAACTATAACAATTAAGTAATCACCAACAACGCCATCACACGCACCATATAAATATCATTCAACTAACCATGCACACAACTATAAACACACGTCAATCACGCCATTACTCAACCAATTAAATCCTCACACTCATCTCTATAATAGTTTATAAACATGAAATCACATAACATTATTCATACAAATATACATCACATCATATACTATGTCGTCATATATTATGCCGTCGCATAATATGTTACTACACAATATACATAAAACACAATAACAATTTGCTATGATTGCTACATAAGAAATTGTATAAGAAAATAAAAAACTATAACAAATACGTAATCACTAAAACAACGCCACCACACGGAGCCACATAAACATCGTTCCACTAACCATGTACATAAGTAATAAAATACACGTCAATTACGCTATAACTTAACCAATTAAATCTCTACGCCCACCACCATTAGAGTATTTATATAACATCAAATCACAAAACATTAAATATAATGATTCACTATACAATAAAATAAACGTTGCAAAATATTATAGAGTCTAATTGAGATTGCATCAGTGATCAAATTGGAATCACCTCTTTTGACTGGTGGTTGCAACATTAAATCTCACAATATGCACAAACAACTCGCGGACACATAATGTACATATTACACTACGTTACATAAATCGTTTAGCAACGCATCATGCAAAAGAAAAAATTTCTTAAATACAAACCATATAATTATACATCAATATACTAGAATATACACTAAGTATAACCTACACGAATAGGATATACACTCAAGCAGGGTTAATCCTATAACTGTTAACCACAACACAACACAAACAAAACATATAAACAAACACATAATTATACATAACTAATAAAATACACGTCAATTACGCTATTACTTAATCAATTAAATCTCTACACCCACCACCATTAGAGTACTTATATAACACCTAATCACAAAACATTGAACATAATGACTTATTATACAATGAAATAAGTGTTGCAAACTATATAGTCTAATTGGGATTGCATCAGAGTGATCAAATTGGAATCACCTTGACTGACTGGTGGTTGCAACATTCAACCTCACAATATATATAAACAAATTGCGGACATAAATGTACATGTTACATTACGGTACATAAATTGTTTAGCAGCACACATCATGTAATAGAAAAATATCTTTAGATACATATCATGTAATTACACCTCAATATACTAAAATATACACTAAGTACAACCTACACGAATAGGATATACACAAGCAGGGATAGTTATATAATTGTTAACCACAACACAACACAAACAACACATATCAACAAACACATAATTATAAATATGGTTACGATATATAACAATTCACCTCATGTCACATTAGCAGATAGACATCAACAGCAGAGTAAAATGACGGGAAATAGTAACAACACAAAACCTAGGCACATTGAAGAAGTACAATGTCATTAAAAACTGCGAATTATTGAACAATTTTAAATGATGCCTAACGCAACCCTGTATAGAATGTATGGGCGATCCACAATATAAGTGTATATCTAATGTATATCTAATCTCTTAAGACAATTGTAAAACCGAAAAACTTGTACTCCTTTACAGTGAATATGACAATTATGTAAAATATATATAATAGTAAAATATAAATTCGAGATATAATACATTGTAACTAAATTATAAATAATTAATAATAAGACCTCATAAAATTGTATAGAATTAAGATAACCTTAATCACTACATAGTGTAAAGTTAGAGTAGAAAAATAAGTAAAAATGTCAACGTATTTTTTAGAATAAAAAACTCCCTGCGCTTTATTATCCTTATATGAAATCCCTGATTACGTTAGGGGCTTTTCGCGGGCCGGGACTGGCTCCCGGACACAACAAAAAAAAAAAAAAAAAAAAAAAAAACCTAACCTAACCTAACCTAACCTAACCTAACCTAACCTAACCTAACCTTTTTTTTTTTTTTTTTTTTTTTTTTTTGTTCACGCAGTGGCAAAATGCTATTTACGCACCGCCCCCCGCCAGTTACAGACAGGGGGTTGTGTGGGACTCGCCAGTCCTGCGACTGGAATACCCACTAAAATCCACTGCGGTGCCTCTTCCGCGCTTTTACGGGGTGCCGGAGAGATCGTCTTACGACATTCGATCCCCGACACCCCAACGCTTGGCTCTCTGGCCGCATCCAATAACCCCTCAAGGTGGTGGGAGCAGATGCGCGTATAAGCGCCGTCTGCCCCCCAGCCGCCGCCGTCGGAGCGAGTTTGCGGGCGCTGCAGTCTCACGCTCCCGCTCCTTGGCCTCCTTCTGCGCAATGACCTCTTCGCAGAAGGAGGCCATCGACGTCCAACCCCTGTCGCTATCAAGCATCACCGAAACGATGCTCGACAGCGACAGGTCGTCTCCAATTACCCCGGACAGGATGCGGCGCTCAGACCCCCAGGCGGGGCACTCCTCCAGGGTGTGACGCGCATCATCAACTAGCGCGCCACACTCGTGGCACCCGGGAGTCTCCTCCTTCCCAATCCTGTGCAGGTACTTACCGAAGACACCGTGTCCGGTAAGCACCTGCGACATCCTAAACGTAACGTTGCCGTACCTCCTTGTCATCCAGCGGTGGAGAAGGGGAGCGACCGCCTGAACAGTCGCTCGACCAGCTACTCTGGGTACCTCCAGTTCCTCCCTCCACCGCCGGATGACGTTCCTTTGAGCCGCCTGCTTTGCCCTACGTAATTCCCTAGGGGAAATACTTGTGCCCCTTGCACGCGCCGCAGCGCAAACCCGGTAGACCTCCGCCTGTGCCCCAGCCTGGAGAGGCCAAGGCGGGTCGCCCGCCAACAGTGTTGCCACGGCCCATGACACAGTACGGTAGCCCCTGATAGACCTCACCGCCATGACCCGCTGCGGCTTACGCAGCAAAGTCTTATTATGGGCGGTGAGGGACTCCGCCCAGATAGGGGCCCCATACAGCGCCATAGACCGCAAAATTCCGGCATATAATCGTCGGCAGGACGACCCAGGACTTCCAGTATTCGGCAGAAGTCTACCCAGCGCCGCGGCGGCTTTGGTAAGCCTGGGCACAAGTTGGGCAAAATGCGGCCCAAAACTCCACCTGCTATCAAGGTGCAGACCCAGATATTTCATCTGGGCCCGCACCGGCACGACAACGTTAGACACCCTGATCTGTGCTCCTCGGGGGACACCTGACCCGGGCCATGAAACAGGAGGGCCTCTGTTTTGTCTAAAGAGACCCTCAGACCCAGGTCATTTATCCGGCTCACGACGAGCGCAACTCCAGCCCTCGCCAGCCGAGCGGCCTCCCCGAAGTCAGCCCCCCTCACAGTAACGAGGGTATCATCTGCATAACAGATGACCCCCATCCCAGGAAGGAGCCGGCCTCGCAGAAGCCAGTCGAACCCGACGTTCCACAGGGTCGGACCGAGGACCGAGCCCTGCGGGACGCCGCATTCCACCCGGCGGCGATGTAAGCGCCCGTCGTCCCCCTCCCAGAGCACGTGCCTTTCCTCAAGGTACGCTTCCAACAGCCTCCGGAGGTATGGGGGCACTCCATGGAACCGGAGCGTCTCCCTTAATGTCTCATGCGGGAGGCTGTTGAAAGCGTTTTTGATGTCAAGCGAGACTGCCAGCATCACGTCCCTATTGGCCACCGCTTCGGTGGCCTGAATTTTCAGGGCGGCCAGTGCATCAATAGTTGACCGGCCGCGCCTGAATCCGTACTGATTTGCTGACAGCCCCGGCCCGACATCCTCGAGGTGCTGAACGAGGCGGTCCGCGACGACCTTCTCAAACAATTTGGCCGCCTCGTCCAGCAGCACCAGGGGTCTATATGCAGAGGGAGAGTCCATAGGACGACCCTCCTTCCGCAAAAGGCACAACCTGCCCTCTTTCCAAATCGACGGGAACTGCCCAGACCTCAGACATTCGTCGAGCAGTTCCCGTAGCATGTTCCTACAGACAGCCGCAGCGATGCCGTACACGAGGCCCGGGACTCCGTCCGGGCCGGGCGCTTTCTTCTTTCCGCGAAGACGGAAGAGGGCTGCATCCAATTCTCGGTCAGCGATGGGCGGAATGGGAACTTCCGCCTCTATCGCTGACGGAGGAGCCATCCTTGGGGGAGCATGCCCCGCTGAGTTCGGAAAAAGCTCCCCCAACAGTCCCGATAAGAGATCAGCATCCAGGGTTTCGATGATGGGGGCGCCGCAGGCTCGGAGCTTGTTCCGTGCCCGTTGATAGGGGCGCCCCCACGGATCTCTATCGAGGACCGCAAGCAGCTCCTCCCGCGCCCTCTCCTTCGCCCGGCTGATGGCCAGCTGCAGGGTTTTCTTTCTTCTTTGGTACTCCATACGCAGCTGGCCCTCAAGGACTTCATCCCGGACCGTCCTCTGGCGGCAGCGAATGTACGCCCGCCGCGACCGGTTGGAGGCCACCCGAAGACCGGCAATCTCAGGTGACCACCAGTATACCTGTCGTCGCGGAGGCCGCCGCCGCGCCCTTGGCATCGCCGCATCGCAGACCGTCTGCAGGCAACTTCTAAAATGGCCCGCGAGCTCATTCACCCCCGTGACTCGCTGTCCCGCTGAGCCCCAACGCTGGACTATTGCGGACTCCCGGACCATGTCTAGGTCAATTTGCCCGATGGCCCATTTCGGGAGTCCACCCCTTACTCTGCGCCGGGGCTGCAGTGGACCCGGAGGGGCAGAGACCTCAAACCGTATGTAGCGGTGGTCTGATAGAGTCTCCACCCCTTCCACCACTCTCCAACCTCTCACCATGCTAGCGACACTGGGGCTGGCAAACGAAAGGTCCACCACAGACCCACCCCAGTCCCGCACGCACGTGAGTACCCTCCCCGTATTGAGGAGGGACAAGTCAGAAAGAATGGTCCACTGTTCTACGGCCCTTCCTCTGGGATCCGTGGCAGGGTTTCCCCACGCCTGAGACTTTGCGTTGAAATCGCCGAGGACCACTACTTTCCTCGGCGACTGTCGCCGAACCGCAGCGCCGACAGAGTCCAAGAAGATCTCAAACTCCGCCAGCGCGCGGTTGGGAGAGAAATAGACCCCTACAACTGCAAAGTCTCTCCATCCCGCCACGGCATACCCATTACCCCTCTCGAGTACGGAAAGGGGGGGGCCGATATCTACTCTGACGAGGACAGCGACGTCACCATTAATGTCTCCCACCCAGTTGGGTGAGGAAGGGACGAAATATGGCTCGCAGGCCACCGCCAGGTCCACACCCCACTCCGCCATAGATTGCAAGAGCAGATCTTGGGCAGCGGCAGTGTGGTTGATGTTCGCCTGGAGGAAATCTACTTTGTCTCCCATTAAGGAGACATTTCAATTTCCTCCTGAACCTGACGGCTTAAAGTCGTTGTGGTGGTCTGAGGTCCTTGGACCACCTTGCCTTTCGAGGAGGGAGGTTTACACAACCTCCCTCCCATAATGTGCGATGATGCTCGACCGGCGTCAGCACAGACTGCACAGCGGTACTCCGCCATGCACGAGGCCGCCTTGTGCCCTTCAAAGCCACACCGGTAACAAAGACTGGAGCGGTCGACTTCTGAGGTGCACAAAGAGGTTGTATGCCCCAACCCTAGGCACCTAAAACACCTAAGAGGTAGGTTTTCTAGCACCTGGACTCCGGCGGAGCTCCAACCGACTAAGAGCCTCCCCGCATCCGCCAGAGTCTTCGCAGTGGCGACGGGGCACCTTACCTTGGCTACGCCCATGCCACGTGCCCCACGCTGGATCTCCCCAACCTGCACCTCCGTTGCAGCACATCCTCCTACGCGGACCACGGCCTGTTGGATCCTCTCTTGGGTGACAGAATCATCAAGACCGGTCACCCGAATGTCCGCCCGTTTAACCGGGCAGACAACGTCCGCCATTCCAGCGAGCGCTGTGCGAAGGCTAGTGGCTAGTTTATCGGCGGTCTCCCTAGTCTGGTCCTTAGGTAACTGGAGCACCCTTGCCCCAGTCACAGAGCGTCTGACCTTTAGACCCCCCTCAATTCCAAGCTCCTTAAGGTCCACCTCCTGTTCAGCACGGAGCATAGCATCGGCGTATGTTAGCCCCCTGCTTTCGGCCCCGGGCTGCAATTTCAAAATTACAGCCGAAGAGCGAGGAGCAGTCAACGCCGACTTTACTTTCCTCCGTGCCACTTCTGCTGCACTGGGAGCGACGGGGGGCACAGCCTTCGCTGGGGTGGTTGAAGAGAGTGCCGCAGAAGAGGTGGCCTTTTTCTTGCCCTTTTTAACAACAGTGACCCAACTCTCTACAGGCGCGGATGGGGTCACTGGAACATCCTTGGACGTCGTTGTTACTGCAGCAGGTGTCGTTGCAGTCTTGGGTGCAGCAGGTACAGCAGTCATACCTCTCTTCTTATCCGCTGCCAAGGGTGGACGGACTCTCTGGGCGGGGAGGAGACGATCCTCAATCCCGTCAAATCGAGCCGCCATCATCTCACCGAAGGAATTTCGGAGAGAGGTCTCCATGTCCTCAAACATGTGCTTAAGCACATCCGCATCCGGTGTCGACCTTTGGGCCACCGCTTTAGGGGACTTAAATTCGTCAAACTGTCTCCTATAAGATTTGAGTTCCATCTTGAGGGTCTCGTTTTCCTTACGGAGTTTAGCAATATCCCTCCTAAAGGACTCAAGACTGTCTTCTTCTACCGTTTTTAACAATACGTTAATGCATTTCATCAGGTTTTCCGTCCCTTGATTAAGTACTTTAATAGTAGTCCCCTTGAGATTTTTTGATTTTCGGATGCTTTGCTGAACCTCAGCAAGTACGCTCATACTGTATTTTTTTACTTCCTGGGTTGAACAGAGGTTAAGCGTCCCATCCGAAAATTCCATTACCTCCGAGCATGTACTGTCATCTGAATCCCCATCCATGGCTCGTTGCTCCAACATATCATGTAGAGAACGAGCACATGCAAGTCCAGCAGAATGTCCTCTAACCGGTGTTTTGCCTCTGCGGGCCGCACTAACTTTGGCAGCAGAAGCTGCACTAGCACCGGATACCTCCTTGCGGTACTGCTCTATGTCCCCAGCAGAACGCTTGAGACTGACCGAACACGGTTTCGTGAACATTATAGGCGATGCAGGCGGGGGCATAACTGCCCCAGATGCCTCGCTTTCACTCCCACTCATTACTGTCGTTGTTGGGCCACGCGTCTCCATCATATGGACTTTAGTGCTCTTATCTAACTTGACCTACCCTAACATAGCCTATCTAAACCTAACCTATCTAAACCTATCTTACTCTAATGTAGCCTAATCTATCCTAGCTTACCCTACCTTACACCTATCCTAACTTATTCTCACTTATCCTAAACAAACCTAACCTATTCCTAGCTTATCCTAGCCTATCCTACCGTATTCTAACTGATCCTAACCTATTCCTATCCTATCCTAACTTGTCCTAAACAATCCTAACTTATCCTGGCCTATCCTAACTTATCCTAAAGTAACTTAACCTAAATTAATCTAACTTAAACCCTAGGTACTAAAGTCCATAACCAACTTCCTTCTAACTCCTTCTCTTCTTTCTTTTTATCTTCTAGAGTCTCTGCTCCGTTAACGTATAAAAAATATAATTATCCTTACCACCTGGTTCTATGGTCACTTTCACTAAACACACAAATTCACAAAATTGAATGGTGTAGTCCGGACGACTTAATGTATAAAATCTGAACAAATTCTATACACATTCCCATCACTCTCAAAATTTGAATACTGCAGTCGGACGACGCGATGTAGGAGTACATACAGTGAACTCTACTACACGTTACTGACGTCACGACGACACGGACAGAGCGCGCAAGTGCAGCTCTCAGCGCACGACGCGTCGTGGGAGCGCACACCGTGATCACCACACTATACGCGGACGATGCGATGTACCAGTGTATACAGTGAACACTGACTCTACCGGCATGACGACAACACCACAACGCAGAGCGCGTAGGAGCACGTCTTAACCGCACGACGTCTGGCTCACGACTCAACCTAACCTAACCTAACCTAACCTAACCTAACCTAACCTAACCTAACCTAACCTAACCTAACCTAACCTTTTTTTTTTTGTTCACGCAGTGGCAAAATGCTATTTACGCACCGCCCCCCGCCAGTTACAGACAGGGGGTTGTGTGGGACTCGCCAGTCCTGCGACTGGAATACCCACTAAAATCCACTGCGGTGCCTCTTCCGCGCTTTTACGGGGTGCCGGAGAGATCGTCTTACGACATTCGATCCCCGACACCCCAACGCTTGGCTCTCTGGCCGCATCCAATAACCCCTCAAGGTGGTGGGAGCAGATGCGCGTATAAGCGCCGTCTGCCCCCCAGCCGCCGCCGTCGGAGCGAGTTTGCGGGCGCTGCAGTCTCACGCTCCCGCTCCTTGGCCTCCTTCTGCGCAATGACCTCTTCGCAGAAGGAGGCCATCGACGTCCAACCCCTGTCGCTATCAAGCATCACCGAAACGATGCTCGACAGCGACAGGTCGTCTCCAATTACCCCGGACAGGATGCGGCGCTCAGACCCCCAGGCGGGGCACTCCTCCAGGGTGTGACGCGCATCATCAACTAGCGCGCCACACTCGTGGCACCCGGGAGTCTCCTCCTTCCCAATCCTGTGCAGGTACTTACCGAAGACACCGTGTCCGGTAAGCACCTGCGACATCCTAAACGTAACGTTGCCGTACCTCCTTGTCATCCAGCGGTGGAGAAGGGGAGCGACCGCCTGAACAGTCGCTCGACCAGCTACTCTGGGTACCTCCAGTTCCTCCCTCCACCGCCGGATGACGTTCCTTTGAGCCGCCTGCTTTGCCCTACGTAATTCCCTAGGGGAAATACTTGTGCCCCTTGCACGCGCCGCAGCGCAAACCCGGTAGACCTCCGCCTGTGCCCCAGCCTGGAGAGGCCAAGGCGGGTCGCCCGCCAACAGTGTTGCCGCGGCCCATGACACAGTACGGTAGCCCCTGATAGACCTCACCGCCATGACCCGCTGCGGCTTACGCAGCAAAGTCTTATTATGGGTGGTGAGGGACTCCGCCCAGATAGGGGCCCCATACAGCGCCATAGACCGCAAAATTCCGGCATATAATCGTCGGCAGGGCGACCCAGGACTTCCAGTATTCGGCAGAAGTCTACCCAGCGCCGCGGCGGCTTTGGTAAGCCTGGGCACAAGTTGGGCAAAATGCGGCCCAAAACTCCACCTGCTATCAAGGTGCAGACCCAGATATTTCATCTGGGCCCGCACCGGCACGACAACGTTAGACACCCTGATCTGTGCTCCTCGGGGGACACCCTGACCCGGGCCATGAAACAGGAGGGCCTCTGTTTTGTCTAAAGAGACCCTCAGACCCAGGTCATTTATCCGGCCCACGACGAGCGCAACTCCAGCCCTCGCCAGCCGAGCGGCCCCCCCGAAGTCAGCCCCCCTCACAGTGACGAGGGTATCATCTGCATAACAGATGACCCCCATCCCAGGAAGGAGCCGGCCTCGCAGAAGCCAGTCGAACCCGACGTTCCACAGCGTCGGACCGAGGACCGAGCCCTGCGGGACGCCGCATTCCACCCGGCGGCGATGTAAGCGCCCGTCGTCCCCCTCCCAGAGCACGTGCCTTTCCTCAAGGTACGCTTCCAACAGCCTCCGGAGGTATGGGGGCACTCCATGGAACCGGAGCGCCTCCCTTAATGTCTCATGCGGGAGGCTGTTGAAAGCGTTTTTGATGTCAAGCGAGACTGCCAGCATCACGTCCCTATTGGCCACCGCTTCGGTGGCCTGAATTTTCAGGGCGGCCAGTGCATCAATAGTTGACCGGCCGCGCCTGAATCCGTACTGATTTGCTGACAGCCCCGGCCCGACATCCTCGAGGTGCTGAACGAGGCGGTCCGCGACGACCTTCTCAAACAATTTGGCCGCCTCGTCCAGCAGCACCAGGGGTCTATATGCAGAGGGAGAGTCCAAAGGACGACCCTCCTTCCGCAAAAGGCACAACCTGCCCTCTTTCCAAATCGACGGGAACTGCCCAGACCTCAGACATTCGTCGAGCAGTTCCCGTAGCATGTTCCTACAGACAGCCGCAGCGATGCCGTACACGAGGCCCGGGACTCCGTCCGGGCCGGGCGCTTTCTTCTTTCCGCGAAGACGGAAGAGGGCTGCATCCAATTCTCGGTCAGCGATGGGCGGAATGGGAACTTCCGCCTCTATCGCTGACGGAGGAGCCATCCTTGGAGGAGCATGCCCCGCTGAGTTCGGAAAAAGCTCCCCCAACAGTCCCGATAAGAGATCAGCATCCAGGGTTTCGATGATGGGGGCGCCGCAGGCTCGGAGCTTGTTCCGTGCCCGTTGATAGGGGCGCCCCCACGGATCCCTATCGAGGACCGCAAGCAGCTCCTCCCGCGCCCTCTCTTTCGCCCGGCTGATGGCCAGCTGCAGGGTTTTCTTTCTTCTTTGGTACTCCATACGCAGCTGGCCCTCAAGGACTTCATCCCGGACCGTCCTCTGGCGGCAGCGAATGTACGCCCGCCGCGACCGGTTGGAGGCCACCCGAAGACCGGCAATCTCAGGTGACCACCAGTATACCTGTCGTCGCGGAGGCCGCCGCCGCGCCCTTGGCATCGCCGCATCGCAGACCGTCTGCAGGCAACTTCTAAAATGGCCCGCGAGCTCATTCACCCCCGTGACTCGCTGTCCCGCTGAGCCCCAACGCTGGACTATTGCGGACTCCCGGACCATGTCTAGGTCAATTTGCCCGATGGCCCATTTCGGGAGTCCACCCCTTACTCTGCGCCGGGGCTGCAGTGGACCCGAAGGGGCAGAGACCTCAAACCGTATGTATGGAAAGCTGCACTAGCCCCGGATACCTCCTTGCGGTACTGCTCTATGTCCCCAGCAGAACGCTTGAGACTGACCGAACACGGTTTCGTGAACATTATAGGCGATGCAGGCGGGGGCATAACTGCCCCAGATGCCTCGCTTTCACTCCCACTCATTACTGTCGTTGTTGGGCCACGCGTCTCCATCATATGGACTTTAGTGCTCTTATCTAACTTGACCTACCCTAACATAGCCTATCTAAACCTAACCTATCTAAACCTATCTTACTCTAATGTAGCCTAATCTATCCTAGCTTACCCTACCTTACACCTATCCTAACTTATTCTCACTTATCCTAAACAATCCTAACCTATTCCTAGCTTATCCTAGCCTATCCTACCGTATTCTAACTGATCCTAACCTATTCCTATCCTATCCTAACTTGTCCTAAACAATCTTAACTTATCCTGGCCTATCCTAACTTATCCTAAAGTAACTTAACCTAAATTAACCTAACTTAAACCCTAGGTACTAAAGTCCATAACCAACTTCCTTCTAACTCCTTCTCTTCCTTCTTTTTATCTTCTAGAGTCTCTGCTCCGTTAACGTATAAAAAATATAATTATCCTTACCACCTGGTTCTATGGTCACTGTCACTAAACACACAAATTCACAAAATTGAATGGTGTAGTCCGGACGACTTAATGTATAAAATCTGAACAAATTCTAAACACATTCCCATCACTCTCAAAATTTGAATACTGCAGTCGGACGACGCGATGTAGGAGTACATACAGTGAACTCTAAACTGACGTCACGACGACACGGACAGAGCGCGCAAGTGCAGCTCTCAGCGCACGACGCGTCGTGGGAGCGCACACCGTGATCACCACACTATACGCGGACGATGCGATGTACGAGTGTATACAGTGAACACTGACTCTACCGGCATGACGACAACACCACAACGCAGAGCGCGTAGGAGCACGTCTTAACCGCACGACGTCTGGCTCACGACTAACCTAACCTAACCTAACCTTTTTTTTTTTTTTTTTTTTTTTTTTTGTTCACGCAGTGGCAAAATGCTATTTACGCACCGCCCCCCGCCAGTTACAGACAGGAGGTTGTGTGGGACTCGCCAGTCCTGCGACTGGAATACCCACTAAAATCCACTGCGGTGCCTCTTCCGCGCTTTTACGGGGTGCCGGAGAGATCGTCTTACGACATTCGATCCCCGACACCCCAACGCTTGGCTCTCTGGCCGCATCCAATAACCCCTCAAGGTGGCGGGAGCAGATGCGCGTATAAGCGCCGTCTGCCCCCCAGCCGCCGCCGTCGGAGCGAGTTTGCGGGCGCTGCAGTCTCACGCTCCCGCTCCTTGGCCTCCTTCTGTGCAATGACCTCTTCGCAGAAGGAGGCCATCGACGTCCAACCCCTGTCGCTATCAAGCATCACCGAAACGATGCTCGACAGCGACAGGTCGTCTCCAATTACCCCGGACAGGATGCGGCGCTCAGACCCCCAGGCGGGGCACTCCTCCAGGGTGTGACGCGCATCATCAACTAGCGCGCCACACTCGTGGCACCCGGGAGTCTCCTCCTTCCCAATCCTGTGCAGGTACTTACCGAAGACACCGTGTCCGGTAAGTACCTGCGACATCCTAAACGTAACGTTGCCGTACCTCCTTGTCATCCAGCGGTGGAGAAGGGGAGCGACCGCCTGAACAGTCGCTCGACCAGCTACTCTGGGTACCTCCAGTTCCTCCCTCCACCGCCGGATGACGTTCCTTTGAGCCGCCTGCTTTGCCCTACGTAATTCCCTAGGGGAAATACTTGTGCCCCTTGCACGCGCCGCAGCGCAAACCCGGTAGACCTCCGCCTGTGCCCCAGCCTGGAGAGGCCAAGGCGGGTCGCCCGCCAACAGTGTTGCCGCGGCCCATGACACAGTACGGTAGCCCCTGATAGACCTCACCGCCATGACCCGCTGCGGCTTACGCAGCAAAGTCTTATTATGGGCGGTGAGGGACTCCGCCCAGATAGGGGCCCCATACAGCGCCATAGACCGCAAAATTCCGGCATATAATCGTCGGCAGGACGACCCAGGACTTCCAGTATTCGGCAGAAGTCTACCCAGCGCCGCGGCGGCTTTGGTAAGCCTGGGCACAAGTTGGGCAAAATGCGGCCCAAAACTCCACCTGCTATCAAGGTGCAGACCCAGATATTTCATCTGGGCCCGCACCGGCACGACAACGTTAGACACCCTGATCTGTGCTCCTCGGGGGACACCCTGACCCGGGCCATGAAACAGGAGGGCCTCTGTTTTGTCTAAAGAGACCCTCAGACCCAGGTCATTTATCCGGCCCACGACGAGCGCAACTCCAGCCCTCGCCAGCCGAGCGGCCTCCCCGAAGTCAGCCCCCCTCACAGTGACGAGGGTATCATCTGCATAACAGATGACCCCCATCCCAGGAAGGAGCCGGCCTCGCAGAAGCCAGTCGAACCCGACGTTCCACAGGGTCGGACCGAGGACCGAGCCCTGCGGGACGCCGCATTCCACCCGGCGGCGATGTAAGCGCCCGTCGTCCCCCTCCCAGAGCACGTGCCTTTCCTCAAGGTACGCTTCCAACAGCCTCCGGAGGTATGGGGGCACTCCATGGAACCGGAGCGCCTCCCTTAATGTCTCATGCGGGAGGCTGTTGAAAGCGTTTTTGATGTCAAGCGAGACTGCCAGCATCACGTCCCTATTGGCCACCGCTTCGGTGGCCTGAATTTTCAGGGCGGCCAGTGCATCAATAGTTGACCGGCCGCGCCTGAATCCGTACTGATTTGCTGACAGCCCCGGCCCGACATCCTCGAGGTGCTGAACGAGGCGGTCCGCGACGACCTTCTCAAACAATTTGGCCGCCTCGTCCAGCAGCACCAGGGGTCTATATGCAGAGGGAGAGTCCAAAGGACGACCCTCCTTCCGCAAAAGGCACAACCTGCCCTCTTTCCAAATCGACGGGAACTGCCCAGACCTCAGACATTCGTCGAGCAGTTCCCGTAGCATGTTCCCACAGACAGCCGCAGCGATGCCGTACACGAGGCCCGGGACTCCGTCCGGGCCGGGCGCTTTCTTCTTTCCGCGAAGACGGAAGAGGGCTGCATCCAATTCTCGGTCAGCGATGGGCGGAATGGGAACTTCCGCCTCTATCGCTGACGGAGGAGCCATCCTTGGGGGAGCATGCCCCGCTGAGTTCGGAAAAAGCTCCCCCAACAGTCCCGATAAGAGATCAGCATCCAGGGTTTCGATGATGGGGGCGCCGCAGGCTCGGAGCTTGTTCCGTGCCCGTTGATAGGGGCGCCCCCACGGATCTCTATCGAGGACCGCAAGCAGCTCCTCCCGCGCCCTCTCCTTCGCCCGGCTGATGGCCAGCTGCAGGGTTTTCTTTCTTCTTTGGTACTCCATACGCAGCTGGCCCTCAAGGACTTCATCCCGGACCGTCCTCTGGCGGCAGCGAATGTACGCCCGCCGCGACCGGTTGGAGGCCACCCGAAGACCGGCAATCTCAGGTGACCACCAGTATACCTGTCGTCGCGGAGGCCGCCGCCGCGCCCTTGGCATCGCCGCATCGCAGACCGTCTGCAGGCAACTTCTAAAATGGCCCGCGAGCTCATTCACCCCCGTGACTCGCTGTCCCGCTGAGCCCCAACGCTGGACTATTGCGGACTCCCGGACCATGTCTAGGTCAATTTGCCCGATGGCCCATTTCGGGAGTCCACCCCTTACTCTGCGCCGGGGCTGCAGTGGACCCGGAGGGGCAGAGACCTCAAACCGAATGTAGCGGTGGTCTGATAGAGTCTCCACCCCTTCCACCACTCTCCAACCTCTCACCATGCTAGCGACACTGGGGCTGGCAAACGAAAGGTCCACCACAGACCCACCCCAGTCCCGCACGCACGTGAGTACCCTCCCCGTATTGAGGAGGGACAAGTCAGAAAGAATGGTCCACTGTTCTACGGCCCTTCCTCTGGGATCCGTGGCAGGGTTTCCCCACGCCTGAGACTTTGCGTTGAAATCGCCGAGGACCACTACTTTCCTCGGCGACTGTCGCCGAACCGCAGCGCCGACAGAGTCCAAGAAGATCTCAAACTCCGCCAGCGCACGGTTGGGAGAGAAATAGACCCCTACAACTGCAAAGTCTCTCCATCCCGCCACGGCATACCCATTACCCCTCTCGAGTACGGAAAGGGGGGGGCCGATATCTACTCTGACGAGGACAGCGACGTCACCATTAATGTCTCCCACCCAGTTGGGTGAGGAAGGGACGAAATATGGCTCGCAGGCCACCGCCAGGTCCACACCCCACTCCGCCATAGATTGCAAGAGCAGATCTTGGGCAGCGGCAGTGTGGTTGATGTTCGCCTGGAGGAAATCTACTTTGTCTCCCATTAAGGAGACATTTCAATTTCCTCCTGAACCTGACGGCTTAAAGTCGTTGTGGTGGTCTGAGGTCCTTGGACCACCTTGCCTTTCGAGGAGGGAGGTTTACACAACCTCCCTCCCATAATATGCGATGATGCTCGACCGGCGTCAGCACAGACTGCACAGCGGTACTCCGCCATGCACGAGGCTGCCTTGTGCCCTTCAAGGCCACATCGGTAACAAAGACTGGAGCGGTCGACTTCTGAGGTGCACAAAGAGGTTGTATGCCCCAACCCTAGGCACCTAAAACACCTAAGAGGTAGGTTTTCTAGCACCTGGACTCCGGCGGAGCTCCAACCGACTAAGAGCCTCCCCGCATCCGCCAGAGTCTTCGCAGTGGCGACGGGGCACCTTACCTTGGCTACGCCCATGCCACGTGCCCCACGCTGGATCTCCCCAACCTGCACCTCCGTTGCAGCACATCCTCCTACGCGGACCACGGCCTGTTGGATCCTCTCTTGGGTGACAGAATCATCAAGACCGGTCACCCGAATGTCCGCCCGTTTAACCGGGCAGACAACGTCCGCCATTCCAGCGAGCGCTGTGCGAAGGCTAGTGGCTAGTTTATCGGCGGTCTCCCTAGTCTGGTCCTTAGGTAACTGGAGCACCCTTGCCCCAGTCACAGAGCGTCTGACCTTTAGACCCCCCTCAATTCCAAGCTCCTTAAGGTCCACCTCCTGTTCAGCACGGAGCATAGCATCGGCGTATGTTAGCCCCCTGCTTTCGGCCCCGGGCTGCAATTTCAAAATTACAGCCGAAGAGCGAGGAGCAGTCAACGCCGACTTTACTTTCCTCCGTGCCACTTCTGCTGCACTGGGAGCGACGGGGGGCACAGCCTTCGCTGGGGTGGTTGAAGAGAGTGCCGCAGAAGAGGTGGTCTTTTTCTTGCCCTTTTTAACAACAGTGACCCAACTCTCTACAGGCGCGGATGGGGTCACTGGAACATCCTTGGACGTCGTTGTTACTGCAGCAGGTGTCGTTGCAGTCTTGGGTGCAGCAGGTACAGCAGTCATACCTCTCTTCTTATCCGCTGCCAAGGGTGGACGGACTCTCTGGGCGGGGAGGAGACGATCCTCAATCCCGTCAAATCGAGCCGCCATCATCTCACCGAAGGATTTTCGGAGAGAGGTCTCCATGTCCTCAAACATGTGCTTAAGCACATCCGCATCCGGTGTCGACCTTTGGGCCACCGCTTTAGGGGACTTAAATTCGTCAAACTGTCTCCTATAAGATTTGAGTTCCATCTTGAGGGTCTCGTTTTCCTTACGGAGTTTAGCAATATCCCTCCTAAAGGACTCAAGACTGTCTTCTTCTACCGTTTTTAACAATACGTTAATGCATTTCATCAGGTTTTCCGTCCCTTGATTAAGTACTTTAATAGTAGTCCCCTTGAGATTTTTTGATTTTCGGATGCTTTGCTGAACCTCAGCAAGTACGCTCATACTGTATTTTTTTACTTCCTGGGTTGAACAGAGGTTCAGCGTCCCATCCGAAAATTCCATTACCTCCGAGCATGTACTGTCATCTGAATCCCCATCCATGGCTCGTTGCTCCAACATATCATGTAGAGAACGAGCACATGCAAGTCCAGCAGAATGTCCTCTAACCGGTGTTTTGCCTCTGCGGGCCGCACTAACTTTGGCAGCAGAAGCTGCACTAGCCCCGGATACCTCCTTGCGGTACTGCTCTATGTCCCCAGCAGAACGCTTTAGACTGACCGAACACGGTTTCGTGAACATAATAGGCGATGCAGGCGGGGGCATAACTGCCCCAGATGCCTCGCTTTCACTCCCACTCATTACTGTCGTTGTTGGGCCACGCGTCTCCATCATATGGACCTAAGTGCTCTTATCTAACTTGACCTACCCTAACATAGCCTAACTAAACCTAACCTATCTAAACCTATCTTACTCTAATGTAGCCTAAACTACCCTAGCTTACCCTACCTTACACCTATCCTAACTTATTCTCACTTATCCTAAACAATCCTAACCTATTCCTAGCTTATCCTAGCCTATCCTACCGTATTCTAACTGATCCTAACCTATTCCTATCCTATCCTAACTTGTGCTAAACAATCCTAACTTATCCTGGCCTATCCTAACTTATCCTAAAGTAACTTAACCTAAATTAATCTAACTTAAACCCTAGGTACTAAAGTCCATAACCAACTTCCTTCTAACTCCTTCTCTTCTTTCTTTTTATCTTCTAGAGTCTCTGCTCCGTTAACGTATAAAAAATATAATTATCCTTACCACCTGGTTCTATGGTCACTTTCACTAAACACACAAATTCACAAAATTGAATGGTGTAGTCCGGACGACTTAATGTATAAAATCTGAACAAATTCTATACACATTCCCATCACTCTCAAAATTTGAATACTGCAGTCGGACGACGCGATGTAGGAGTACATACAGTGAACTCTACTACACGTTACTGACGTCACGACGACACGGACAGAGCGCGCGAGTGCAGCTCTCAGCGCACGACGCGTCGTGGGAGCGCACACCGTGATAACCACACTATACGCGGACGATGCGATGTACGAGTGTATACAGTGAACACTGACTCTACCGGCATGACGACAACACCACAACGCAGAGCGCGTAGGAGCACGTCTTAACCGCACGACGTCTGGCTCACGACTAACCTAACCTAACCTAACCTAACCTAACCTAACCTAACCTAACCTAACCTAACCTAACCTAACCTAACCTAACCTAACCTAACCTAACCTAACCTTACCTAACCTAACCTAAATGGAAATGGAAAATGGATAATTTCATCTAAGAAACGGTCATAGGTTCTATGAAAAGTACTTGGTACTTGATACTTTGAAGTATTGATACTTTAATGAGTACATTACTTTTCTTTCGATACTACTCAGGAGCTCAGTATCGATACTTTCTATTCGATACCGAGTCCCTACTTGTACAAAATAGTTTCGATGTTTCACATCTGCCAAGCGTCCTGAGCGACAGCTCTGTTCTTTTTTACAGGAAAAATATGTATCAATAGTTTAGTAAAGCGCTTAAGTCGTTTCGTCATAATTTGAAATTTTATTTGTTTTTTGTTTTTGTATGTTTAAAGAATAAATATTAAAATGATAAGTAGTAGTAGAAACATTTTGCAATTATTAAAGCTATTGAACTGGTGGTCCAGTGCACGAGCACACTTAAGGTCTGTAACTTAAGTGTATATGAGTACAGTATCCGATACTTTCTGTTCCATATCGTGTCCCTAGTTATACTCATTTTTCGTATTATCGGTACCTGTACGTTTACTGCTTTTATAAAACGGTTGTTGATCGTTTGTTTTATTCATGTATACGCTTATTCACTTAATTTAAAGACGTACGTTACAAACCGCGCCGGGCAAAATACATGCTTTTATTTAATTAAAATACAAATTACGAAGTACTATCCTGCATGTATTTAAAATACTAGATACAAAATATTTTTAAATCGTGTATTTGCAATACAAAATGCAATACTTGCATTTTAACGACTGTTATTTATAATACAAATTACAAAATACGAATATTGGTCTGGCATGAACTGCAAGACAGCAATTCTTTGCCTCTCATGTGTTTGCAACACACGTTCTTTTACCGTTTGTTTTGGTAAACAACACTGTTTGTAACTACGCTGGTAGCATGATACCAATATGACTCTATTTACTTCATAGGATAGTTTAAAAATGTCTCCTTTTTTTTTTTTTTTGATTTGCACTCCATAATGTATAAAAGATCTTAACAACAAAACATGTAACAATTATGGACCCTGTAGGGCACGGCAACAGTAGGAGAGAGGAACATTTTTATGAATTTTCCTAATTTTATGATACATACTTTTACATATATTTACTAGAATAAAATTATTAGGTACATATATTTACTAGAATTATTATTATGCGATTTTTGTTATTATTAAAATTTTAATTATGGTTATTTTTAAAATTTACTAGAATTATTTTAGAATTTTTATTATTATTAAAATTTATTATTAATTTACTTAATTTAATAGAATTATTATTATTTAATTATTAGAATTAATTATTAATTTACTAGAATTATTTTTGAATTATTGTTATTATTAAAATTATTATTAAAATTTATTATTAATTTACTTAATATAATTAAATTTACTCAATATATCCTTCATTTGGACGAACGAACAACAGATTAACTTTGAAACGCTAAAAAACAAATTAATAGAAGCACCTATACTGGCTTATCCGGATTTCAATCAACCCTTTCTACTAACATGCGACGCATCAAATTTCGCCATATCAGCCATTCTATCGCAAGGCCCCATAGGTAATGACCGCCCGATCGCCTATGCATCGCGCACCTTAAATAAAGCCGAAATAAACTATAGTGTGACCGAGAAAGAATGTTTAGCTATAGTGTTTGGGACAAAAACCTTTCGTTCTTACATATACGGCCGTCATTTTACTATTATAACCGACCACAAATCTCTCCAATGGTTATTTAACTGTAAAGATCCTGGTTCCTGACTCATCCGTTGGAGATTAAAATTAAAAGAATTTAAATACAGTATACAATATAAAAAGGGAAAAATAAACGCAAATGCAGACTCTTTGTCCAGATACCCCGTTAATCCTGTTCAACCTTCTACAAGCGAAAGACCAACTACCAGTACGCAAGACTCCGACACCATTATACACAACACAACCTCCGCACAACTCGAGAAATCTCTTCTAAGCCCGGAAAACCTCAATAAAGATTTATTTGACTTGCTGAAGTCACCTACGTCAATCTCAACAGACAACTTGAACCCTGATATTCTCGTTGACTGCACTACCCCAGATCTTCTAGACATTGGAAACCTAACCTACCGGTAACGCCACCACGACCGTTACCAGAAAACAGTATTCCCTCAGAAACCATAATTAACCCAGACGACAATTCGACTCATCCGACGCCATTAAATGACGATTATACAACCTTTTTGAAAAACATAGCAGACCAAACCATATCTTTAACACTAATATAATAGAACGAAACGAAAACTTATTAAAAATCTCTAGCAAGACAATACTAATCCCCACTTCATTAGATCTCGACACATCGAATCCCTACCTAGAAGAAATACTAGGGAACCTAGAAAATAGGGACGAAATAATTAACCAAGAAAATCAACTGCATAACTTCACTACATTCACGTTAAATAATAAAAATTATTTCCTCTTATATACAAAAGTACTACACCATTTCGACCAAAGAACATACCAAGAAATATTTCAAACACTAAAACTAATCCGTAACGAACTAATTAACAAACCAGAAATTAGCGAAATAGCTATATCTGACTTTCGTGACCCCTTCGAAAAACACAGTTTTATTAAAATTTACAATATACTTAATTATCTCTTTGACAACACCAACCTAAATATTACTATTTTTCATAAAAGCATAATATACCCTTCACCTTCAGAAGTGAAGAGAATTTTGTACGACAATCATAACATACCGGTTGCCGGCCACCTAGGTGTAAGCCGTATGTATAACAGACTTAAAGAACTCTATTACTGGAAGAACATGCGCAGTGACATAGAATCATACTTAAGAACGTGTAAATCCTGTCAGGAGAATAAAGCTTTTCGGAAAATAAATCGAGCTCCTATGCAGATAACCAGCACTTCAACAAAACCCTGTGAACGCATCTCACTAGACATAGTAGGGCCCTTACCCGAATCCGGTACCGCTAGACTAAAATATATATTAACCTTACAGGATGATTTCACTAAATTTTCATCAGCTTACCCCTTACGCAGTACAACCGCCGAAGAAACTAGCGAGAGCCTTCTACATTTTATATCAGTATTCGGTATACCAAAAATGATATTAACCGACTAGGGATCTAATTTTACATCCGATTTATTCAAACGTACATGTGACTTCCTCAAAATAAAATAGCTGTGGTCGAGTCCATACCACCCACAGACCCAAGGATCTCTAGAAAGATCCCATTCAACCTTAAAGGAATATCTAAAATCGTTTGTAAATAACGAACAAACAAACTGGCCTCGTTATGTTTACACAGCTATGTTAGCCTACAATACGACTGTCCACTCCACAACGCACTACACTCCCTATGAACTGATGTTCGGTAACAAACCCCATATACCAAATTCTAAATGCAATGAACAGTTAGGCGGACTATGTACGAATGTTACAAAATCGAATTAAATACTCGCGCGATAAAGCGTTAGAGTACATACAGAGGTAAAATCTAAAAATTATTATGACTCACACACTCGCCCTACACAATACAAAATAGGCGACTATGTTTATTTAAAAAATCACCTTATACTCAGGGAGGCGTTATCACCGATATGGAAAGGACCATACAAATTAATCAAGGTTCACGGGAAAAATACACTATCGTTACTGATAAACAGACGACACGCGCGTCATCACTACGACGAAGTTAAACTCGCCGATACAACCAACAATCTGTAAAAGAAATATACACGAACCTATTTTTTTTTACAACATAATACGTACTTATATATTATACACCCCATCAATGTACCCATACACAGTACACCCGTTGTTTTACTTATACACTACACGCCTACAGCTAAGTAACACATTTACACAATATAATTAGTTTTATAATTTGTTACGCCCATTTTCTACGATTAGTTACGTATATATAAATCAGTTATAACACAATATTAGAGTAATTATAACACAACATTATATACTTCGACTACTTAAACTAGTTTAACGCGTAAATAAGCTATGAATTCATTATAAATAAACACTACAAATAGGAGTCAAACATATTTCAATCAAAATTATACTTAAGTATAATACTTGCAAAGTATTGTTCATACCTTATTAAATTATTGAATAGTTACACACATGAAATATTACAAATTATACATAATTACTATATAAATATATTGTTAGAGCCGTTGAGCATTGAATCGTTGGGAGTGGGGATACCGAGCGGCGGGGACGAGCCTATATAAGCGGGCGCGCGGACCATTCGAGGGAGCAGCAGCGTACAGTACACTTGAAAAGGGAAAACTCTGTTCGACCTAGTAGTTAATCTGCCTTGTGTATACAGTTTGCCTTATATATTTCTGTCCATTTACCTTTTATTTAATAGTTAGTCTCTTGTTATAAAATTTAAGTGATTTGTGTAATAAAGAAATAAGTTGCCGTTAGGCAATCTTTGTATTTTTTTTTAAATAATTAAATTCTTTAGTCCTAAAATCAGAAGTGGGATTAAAAAAAAACCTAAGTTTTATTCTCACGTGCCTTAAATCCGTTTCGCTTCCTGAAGTAAGGCAGTTGGTATTCAAAATTAACGTATATCCGTTTGCATTATTTTTGGTAATTAAATTAGTGGGTGTGGTGTAAAGTGTGATATTGTGGTAAAGTATATAGTGACAACGTTTTGGTGAGTACGTTCCAATTTGTTAAGTTCAAAATCGTGCGGCTACGACAATTTTTTTTCTTTAAATTGTCTTTGCTATAAAATTCTTTTTTTGCTGATTTCACTAGTTTACTCAGCCTTTATAGACATCCCTGTCTCATCTTTTTATTGAATAAGATGCCTAAAAAGAGCAGAAGGGATAGAAGTCGGTCTAGTAGACGCGAGTCGCGTTCCCGGAGCCGTGAGACTCGTTCCAGGAGGAGCGAGTTGCGCTCCAGGAGTCGTGAGTCTCGCTCTAGGAGGCGTGAATTGCGTTCCAGGAGTCGTGTTTCGCGTTCTAGGAATCGTGATTCTCACTCCAGGGACCGTAGATCAGATTCTAGCCTTCGATATAAATGTTCTCGATCTACCCGCCAACGACGTAGTTCTCCTAACACTGTGACTAACGTGCAAATGCGACAAATTTTAGATAAACTAACGACTTTAGAAGAACGATGCCATCCGCCTTCACCGCGACCGCGAGCAGAGGCTTCGAGCGTAACTGAGCGTCGCGAGTCGACGCCTCTGTCTTCGGCGAGACGCTCCGTGAGTACGCCGACGGATCGCGATGGCAACGCAACGGATCGTATCATCGATGCAATACGATCCATCAACACCAGGGTGAGATCCAACCAATCTTACTATATTTCTAACTTTGATCCGTGCATCAACGACATAGTAGAGACCTGGCGCGAGGAGGTGGATCGTGCCAAGGTTTTAAACAACTGGAACGACAATGAGTGCCTGTCTCGCATCGGGAACTGTTTTAAAGGTGATGCTAGGATGTGGCTCAATGAGTGGGTAACAAACGACCGCAGTTGGAGCAATTTCAAAAGGGAGTTTAAGCCTTTATGCCCTAAGAAACCAAATATTGCAAATATCCTGTATGAGGTCATGAGTACCAGCTCTGATAAATACCCGACATACGCAGACTATGCACGCCGATCCCTACTGAAATTACGTATAGTTAAGGGGTTAAGCGACCAGTTGATTTCGGCTATAGTGATACGGGGTGTAACGGATCCTCAGATCCGAGCCTCTGCTACTAATGCTAAACTGACGCCCAATGAGTTTAGAGTTCTTCTCAATTTATGTTAAATCAAATACCCTGAATGTTGATAAGAAATCTAGCCATTCATTAAGTAATACTCATTTCCCAAAACACGAGCATAATATCCACTTTCGTAAACGACGATTTGAGAATGGATGCTTTTTATGTGGACAACCAGGTCATAAACAGTCTAATTGTACAAAAAGGGCTAAACCTACACCTTCCACTAGTAATAATAATGAAAGTAGTCAAAAAAATTACTTTCTACATGGTTCAAATAAAGCTGAACAATGTAGTTTTTGTAAGAAGCCCGGTCATAGAATAGAAACCTGTTTTGCAAGATTAAAATCAAATCATCGCGATACTAAGAACGTTAACTTTTGTCAGAGAAGCTCTAAAGGTAAGAATAGCGACATTGTGATGGCAGTCATACAGGGGATCCCTGTTGATGTCCTCATTGATAGTGGCTCTAGTATATCGCTAATCTCGTCGTCGCTGTTGAAATACTTTAAGGGTGCACGCAAGCCAGCTTTCAGAGTATTAAGAGGTATCGGTAGTAGCGAAATTGAATCCACTTATTTCGTAACATTGCAAATCGAATTTAGTGAAATTACTCTGGAAGTAGACTTGCATGCTGTGTCCACCGAGTTCATGAACACTCTGATTATCGTGGGTACCGATGTATTGAACCGGGAAGGCGTTACCTATGTTCGTACACGTCACCAGCAATATCTCACTTATAAGGCCAGCCATATACATGATATTATGTGTATTTCGTCACTTACGCAGGTTTCTATTAGGACTCCTTTAAGTGGCCAAGATTTGAAACAGTTACTTGATTTGATTGATGAATTTTCTCAATTTTTCATTACTGGAACTGCAACTTCCACCGTCACTACGGGCAGTATGTCCATAAAACTAAATAGTAGTACGCCCATTAATTATAGGCCGTATCGACTCTCGTACCCCGAAATTTTGAAAGTTCGTGAGATAATTCGAGTCTCCTTGAAAAGAACATCATTAGAGAATCTGAATCGGCATATGCGAGCCCCATCCTACTAGTGAAAAAGAAGGATGGATCCGATCGCATGTGCGTCGATTATCGCAAACTAAACGAGATTACAATTAAAGACCGTTTTCCCTTGCCACTGATCGACGACCACATTGATCGGTTAGGCAAACATAAGTATTTCACCAGTTTAGATATGGCAACAGAGTTTCACCAGATCCCTATGGATAGGGACTCTATTCCACTCACTGGATTTGTCACGCCGGAGGGCCAATATGAGTATTTAAAGATGCCATATGGTTTGGCCAATGCTCCAGTCGTTTATCAGCGGATAATGACTAAAACCCTTCGTCCACATTTGGAATCTGGTAGAACCCTTGTGTATATAGACGACGTACTATTATTAAGTAACTCTATAGACGAGGGTTTACGGACTCTTCGCGAGGTGCTCCAGACTTTGACCAATTCGGGTTTTTCCATTAATTTAAAGAAATGTTCCTTTTTAGCAACTAAAGTAGAGTACTTAGGGCGTACAATAAGTCAGGGTCAGGTGCAGCCGAGCAAATCTAAAGTTTAAATTAAAGGCTTTAGTGGAGTCTCCTATTCCAAAGTCGGTTAAGCAGGTCCGCCAATTCTTGGGATTAGCAAGCTATTTCCGACGCTACATACCTGGCTTTGCTAACAAAACTGCTCCTATTACCAAGCTGACCAAAAAGGACGCGACTTTTACTTGGGGTAGTGACCAAGAAGAAGCACGGCAAGGTATAATTTCGCTGCTTACTAGTGAACCAGTTCTATCTATTTATGATCCAGATTTGCCTATTGAAATACACACTGATGCAAGTTCTATTGGCTATGGTGCAGTGCTTCTTCAGGTTCACGGAAATGGGTGTAAGCGAGCAGTCGGTTACTTCAGTAAACGAACCCAGGGCGTTGAACCGAGGTATCATTCCTACGAACTTGAAACCTTGGCGGTTGTCAGAGCCTTGCAGAACTATAGACATTAACTGGTTGGTGTTCATTTCACAGTCGTAACAGACTGCAATGCACTAAAAGCAACACAACAAAAGAAGGATTTATTGCCTCGTGTCGCCAGATGGTGGATATATCTGCAGGATTTTGATTTTACCTTGGAGTACCGTAAGGGTACATCCATGTCACACGCGGACTACTTGAGCCGTAACCCTGTCAACGTCTGCGAAGCACGTAGACGACAGAATTGGGCTCAGATAGCACAGGCGGCGGACGAGGAAACCCAACAGCTCCTTCAAAAACTGAACGACGGACAGTTGGACCCTAAACATTACGTTCAGAAGAATGAGCTACTCTATTATAGGTATTCTCCTGTAGGTGAAGACCCTAAACTTCTATGTTTCGTACCCAAAGGCCATAGACTAAGCCTACTTCGAATATTTCATGATGAGCATAGCCATCCAGGGGTTGATAAGACATTGGAGTTAATTAGGAAACATTTTTGGTTCCCATCCCTTAAATCTTTTGTACAAAAGTATGTGAGCCATTGTCTTATCTGTATAACCCATAAAGAGGTACCCAGGGCCCCACATCAACTTATTCATTCGTGGGAAAAACCGTGCGATCCGTTTGAAGTTATTCATGTAGACACATTAGGTCCGTTGCCGCGGTCTAATGGATATAGATATGTCTTAATTGTGGTAGACGCGTTTTCCAAATATTGCCTTTTATATCCTATGTTTAGCCAAGACTCCTACGAATTAAAAAGACTCTTTACCAATGTAATCTCTTTGTTTGGCACGCCTAAATTAATTGTAGCAGATCGTGGTCGTATGTTTTTGAGTTCAGAGTTTACTAACCTTATAGCACAGTTCGGCGTTGACATGCATCTTATCACACCTGAGATGCACCACTCAAATGGCCAAGTCGAACGGTACTGTCGAACGCTATTAAACATGGTTCGTATAGAATGTAATCACCGACAGGAAGAGTGGTCGGACTCTATATGGCGATTACAATTGGTTTTGAACATAACAAAACAAAAAACTACTAAGCAATCGCCGTTAAATTTATTGGTGGGTATTGAAGCTGCAACACCTCTTATACGTCATCTTGTCCGAGATGTCGCCCTAGAAAACTCTCATCCAAATAGAGAAGCACTGAGAGAGTTGCACCGACAAAGAGCCTCCGAACGATTAAGAGCTAACCGGGATCAACAGGACGCTACTGTGAACGCGAACCGGAGACCTTCGCGATTATTTGAAATTAATTCCCTTGTTTTTGTTATTAAACAGGCACAAGCTACTGGCAAGCTTGACTCAGGCATGCGCGGGCCCTATCGTGTGGTCCAGGCGCTTCCCCATGGTCGATACGAGCTGCGGCTGCTAGCAGGCTCCTATGGAAAGACGACCCAGGCTGCGGCGGAGTTTATGGTGCCGTGGCGAGGGGAGTGGACTCCTGATACGTGTGCCTCCTTCTTTGAGGGTATGTGTGTACTACATTTGCGTGACAAGCGAACGTCGGGCCTATATCACGCAAAGGTAGTTGTGTTCATGGTATGCTAACGTCGTGCCTATGCCATGTGTTGTAAGAAATATGCTAACGTCGTGCTTCCTCTCTGTTGTGTGTGTGTGAACGTTCACTGTGTGTTCATGGTATGCTAACGTCGTGCCTATGCCATGTGTTGTAAGAAATATGCTAACGTCGTGCCTATGTTTCTTACTGTCAGAGATAGCTAACGTCGTGCTTCCTCTCTGTTGTGTGTGTGTGTGAACGTTCACTGTGTGTTGGTGGTGAAAACCACAATCTATGGCATGCTGATATAGCTGAATTGACTGCAGCGATTCTGATATATCATCATGATCTGTAATTTCCAGAAAATATTGTTTCTGGAAATTGCATTGGCTATGTGACTCTTGCAGAGGTATAAAATGGGAGTTTTGTTTGAATTACCAGGTGCAGAGGATTTCAACGATAAAGTGGAGTCTACGCCTGAGCGAGCTGTCAGGAGCGATGAAGTGCCTTGCGTTGAGATGCCGGCGCCTGTACCAGGCCCCTCTGATGCACTAGACGCCTTACAGCCAAGGGATTCGGAGTACGGGGACGTCCTCCAGTCAGGAGAGGCCGTGTTAGAGCCGTTGAGCATTGAATCGTTGGGAGTGGGGATACCGAGCGGCGGGGACGAGCCTATATAAGCGGGCGCGCGGACCATTCGAGGGAGCAGCAGCGTACAGTACACTTGAAAAGGGAAAACTCTGTTCGACCTAGTAGTTAATCTGCCTTGTGTATACAGTTTGCCTTATATATTTCTGTCCATTTACCTTTTATTTAATAGTTAGTCTCTTGTTATAAAATTTAAGTGATTTGTGTAATAAAGAAATAAGTTGCCGTTAGGCAATCTTTGTATTTTTTTTTAAATAATTAAATTCTTTAGTCCTAAAAATATATATTACAATAATATATACATAAAATGTTACAAATACATTATTGGTCATTATTCTGTTCTTATTTAACTGGTTCGTTAAAGACCACCCATATATTAAGCCTTTCCGCTCATTGCTTATCACCGTTACGAATAAGTTAATCAGTTAGTATACCTAGGTATGTACTTGCAGTTCCTCGGCGGAACTCCACGCACCTAACCCTCGAATCGTCGCATGGGGTCTTTCAAAGCCCAGGTCTTACAATAAGTACATATCTTCAATACCGCAGGTTTTGGTGAGGTCGGCGGAGAGAAATATTTGACGCTGAAGCTGGAGCTCAATGCTTCTTCTGTAACAGATACTGAGAATGTATTAGATGCGCGTTGGGAAGCGAAGCTCTGCGACAAACTCGGGGATGGTGAGGATATTTTTTTAATCTGAATATTATTTTAATTTAGGAGTGGTAGGACCACACTGTCGACAGTTATCTGTCTACAGCCACGGGCCGGTCCGTCCGGGGCAGTACCTTGCTCTCGCAGAAAATCGACGTCTGAGTAGTAGCAATTTGTTACTGCGCTTCGTTCGGTGAGCGAGAGAGCCGGAAGCCAGGTTTCTGAGGGTGATTGCGTGTGGAGGGTTTTGGTGGTGCCCTTGGTATCACCGAGCCTCAATGCACGCATTCACACTCCCTTCGCTTTCTTCGCGGTAGGCAACGGCCTTGTAAAGGTCCATGAGCGGCAGCAACACTTACCATCAGGTGTACTGTTTGCTCGTTTGCCACCGTTAGCAATAAAAAAAAAAAAAAAAAAATCTGAGATCTTGTTAACATATTCACCATTTTAGTTCTCATACGTCTCACTACTGGGCTCGAACCTCCGTCACAACAGGAGGGAAATTGACTTTACTATACCATGCTGGTCAGTCAAAATACTCCCAGTCAGTTTAAGCCCCTTGTCAAAATGACAAGGGGCTTAAAGGTTCTAGTAACCGATCCATAACCTCCAAAAAAAAAAAAAAATTCTTTGACGAGTCTGATGGCCAGTTATTGTTTAAAAAAAAAATATTTTACCGACCATCAAGATTTAAAGGATTTAATTTGCTAAAGGAAAGCTTTCAGAAAACTAACTTTTACTTGGACATTGGCGAAATTGCTCCTACAGTGCAGCAGAAGCCAAAAAGGAAGAAAAAAAAACATTTACTTTTATTTAGTTGTTGTTTGAGAAAAAGCAGTCGATGTTGGTAAGTTTTATTTTTATAATTGAATAAGAAGCTCTCCAATCGTTAAAATGTTTGACCGTGAATCCCGATCCTAAACCTGCTGGCTCACCAGATCGAGCCGCGATCGAGTAGTACCGTCTGATTATCGAAGAGCAATTATCGAAAATAAACAACTGAAGTAGCGGAATTATCTTCAGCTTCTGTTGTAATACTGTATATTGTTGTTAGTGGCGTGATGTGGTCTTCACCAGATAGGGAACCCCATAATGTTTATGTTTTACGTACGGAGCCGGACACATTGCCTGGTACCTGGTACAATTAGAGCAATTAAATTTGGTAAATTTTTAAAAGTAAATAAAATAATAAATCTCTGTGCTATCTGTTAAAACAGTAGTCACGAACAACATATCGGTTGAATTTAAGTCTGCAGATATTGGCAATCATTTGTTGAAGTTGGCCATTTTATCAATGCATAAGTATTTAACATTAAACCTATATGGAGATTGTAACTTGAGTTAATAGACCATTCATGTAATATCGTCAGTCGTTACCATAAATATATTTATAGTTGACAGTAACTTGCATTCGAGAATATATTGAAAATACATATAAAATATAATTCTTCTTCTGATTCTTTAAATATTTTCCTTTTAATTATTTAACACATATTCAGATATTAACACTTATCTTCAAACACAGTGACCCGTCTGTTAACAGTGTAGGTAGTGTACCCTTGCTTGCCCTGATTCTATGACTAAGATATCTCAAGAATGACAAACTTATCAAATGTTTTGTAATTGTGAACTCACTTGCCAAGTGTGAGCCCCATATTATGTATTAATGAATACTTAATATTTATCATCATTAACAATACACACTGCATATTGAAGTGTTCAACAGCACTGCTCTTGAGATGGCAGTGGTAGAGGTGCCACTGTATGTTGTGAAGTGAGTTTAATTCAATCAACTAATAATTGTATTTGTATCAGTAACATGTCGCCTTGTATACTTACAGTTTGTGACAAGTGTACGAGTGAGTTACTTGTGTGGTGCAACACTTGACAAGTGTCATCGTCTGCGGGCTGCATGCTCTCAATAGAGAGTGAAGAGTATTTCAATAAAGTGATGGCAAATAATGAGGTCAGTTTGTTATATAATAACCAACAATAGAAGTGTACCCCACACTCGTCTTACATGTGTACATATATTGATAATAAAAATTGAGACGTGTCAGAGGACACCCGGATGGAACAAACTTCCTTTTCATTAATTAGTGAAGGAATTGTAATAAAATTTTATTTTTAATATATATAAATATTAACATTATATTAATATTATAATTTTTGCATATAATTTATTTATATCAACAATAACTTATAATAATAATATAATTATATATATATATATATATATATATAATTATATAAAGTTTTAAACTATACTATTATTTATTATAAACAATAAAGTTATAATTTTATTATAAACTTACATATATAATTTATATTAATATATCACCATCATCAAATAAGTACATGTTATCAGTTAATAACAAAAATTATAACTTTGTAACTACTAACTATAAACGTAACGAACGCGAGTATATCGTTAAAGTTATATTTATATAAAAGTGTTGTTACAACTTTTGGTCATAATTTTGTCCGTCTAGCCCCCTTTCGCAATGCGCGATAAGGAACTTCGTTCCAATAATTTATATTAACAATAAATGTGGTGACAGAGCAACAATACAGCTCACCGTCCTCTCTGTGTGTGTCGTACAAGATGACTAAGGGGTATAATACGACTGAAGCTCTACAAGAGAAGGAAAACTCGTGTTGAAACCATAACGGGTACTAATCCATCTAACCCGTGTGTTTAGTATTGCCATACTAAATTGTAAATTACACATCTTATCTTTCATACTTCTGTCTCCCTCTCCCCTTCCATTTCTGTAGCTGTAACCGCGTGCATGTCACTCCGTGATATTAATACAATAAACTGTACAATTCTGTAATTATCAATACAAGAAGTGCTTATTCAATCTCGGTGTACATATTTACATCCACTGCCTCAAGAATACAGCAACGAGCTATATAGGTAACACTGTGTGGTGTAATAGGTAATATGTCTGACATTGTTAAGCGTGAGCTCAACTAAGTGCACGATACTTGTATCTACAACGTGTAATGCTCACATAGACATCACGCATCATTCAAATATTTGTAATTGCAGCTGAAACGAATAGAGTTACACCATGTGAATAGTTTGTCAAGAGCACACCCGCTAACAGTTACAAAGTGTGCGCCGTACACGCGGACGGACACAATCAATGAACACAATGACATCAAACTGGAGCCGTTACATGTCAAACATGATGTACGTGTTAAACACGAACTAGTTGAAGGTAAACACATATCTGTTAAAGGAATTCTATGATGTAGTAGTAGTGTAACTGATATAGTCCGCAGAATTAGCACAATGAAATGGAGAGACCGCATCGCTTGAAGAACCGACAACCGTTGGGAACAAAGGTTCTTGAATGGCGACTAGGAATCAAACGATGCAGCATAGGACGACCCCCTACTAGGTGGACTGACAACATTTTCAAAGTAGCAGGGAACCGTTAGATGCAAGTGGCACAGGACTGTTCCGAGTGGCATTCTTGTGGGGCCTATGACTAACAGTGAATGGCTGTAGACTGATAGATGAATGGACGAATGATTCCAAGTAAGACATCATTAAATTTTATTAACTACAATATCTATACCAATAAATAAAATTGGAGTGTCTGTTTGTAATGTCAAAATAATAGGATTTTTTCATGCTCGCACGGTTATTTGCACGACACCCATGCCTAAAATAGCAATTAAAAAATTTTTGTCTGTCTGTTTGTTCCAGGTAATCTTCAAAACGACTGAACCGATTTCAAAAATTCTTTCACCAATGGAAAGCTATAATATCAGGGCGTAAACTAGGCTATATTTTATCCCGGTATTCCCACGGGAACGGGAACTACGCGGGTAAAACGACTATAACCTATAACCGAAGCGAAGCGAGGGCGGGTTGCTAGTATGTACATAAACCCTTCAGAAATTCGAGTTATAGAGTAAAAATATGTGGCACTAATACCTCACAAGTTAATCATGTTTTGATTGAATTACAAAGGCTAAATAATTGTGAATAACGCTTGTGGCGACTATCCGCCACTAAGATAACTTGGACCGCAACCCAACAATGCGAAGCAATCCGCTTCGCTAATGAAGATTGGCCCATACAAGAAGACGCAGGTGCGAGGCAGCTGGCGTGCACAGCTGACAGATGTGCGACACACCTGACACCTGCATTCGCACCTGCGGTGACATCATCGAATGCGCACCTGTTGGAACACGTGCACATTCGGACCACACGCAGACTGAATGCTAGTATATATACACCGCCTTTTGCTGTCTATTCATTCAGTCGACATACGATAACAGCTCGCTCACTTGTACGGTCGTCACTAGCTTATTATCAATTTATTGTACATAATTTAGAACAATGTAAATAAATCGTCAGTCTTAGAAATAACTCTCTTCATTCTTCTTCGCCGTCTCTTCACATCTTCATTCGCCAACCACAACACAATTGTAGGGTGGCTAATTTCCACACGCCATCCTACACGCTGTTTGACTTAACAAAATCCAAGTTATGGAGTACCGCTGTATTTATTACAGGTGAAACATTTATGAATGAGGCAGCTGATATACAACTGGACGATAATGTTAAACATGAGGATATCAGCACAGAAGATGGTGACGTGTCTGACGACAGACACACAGCACGCAGTAATCCATTAGAACACAAACATGTACCGATAGTGAAGGATGTCTCACAGACAGCACACGCGGCACTATATACAACAGGCGAGTATTGTTAGTCTTGTGTGTACACTCTTAGAACACACACATGTACCGATAGTGAAGGATGTCTCACAGACAGCACACGCGGCACTATATACAACAGGCGAGTATTGTTAGTCTTGTGTGTACACTATTAGAACACACACATGTACCGATAGTGAAGGATGTCTCACAGACAGCACACGCGGCACTATATACAACAGGCGAGTATTGTTAGTCTTGTGTGTACACTATTAGAACACACACATGTACCGATAGTGAAGGATGTCTCACAGACAGCACACGCGGAACTATATACAACAGGCGAGTATTGTTAGTCTTGTGTGTACACTATTAGAACACACACATGTACCGATAGTGAAGGATGTCTCACAGACAGCACACGCGGCACTATATACAACAGGCGAGTATTGTTAGTCTTGTGTGTACACTATTAGAACACACACATGTACCGATAGTGAAGGATGTCTCACAGACAGCACACGCGGCACTATATACAACAGGCGAGTATTGTTAGTCTTGTGTGTACACTATTAGAACACACACATGTACCGATAGTGAAGGATGTCTCACAGACAGCACACGCGGCACTATATACAACAGGCGAGTATTGTTAGTCTTGTGTGTACACTATTAGAACACACACATGTACCGATAGTGAAGGATGTCTCACAGACAGCACACGCGGCACTATATACAACAGGCGAGTATTGTTAGTCTTGTGTGTACACTATTAGAACACAAACATGTACCGATAGTGAAGGATGTCTCACAGACAGCACACGCGGCACTATATACAACAGGCGAGTATTGTTAGTCTTGTGTGTGCACTATTAGAACACACACATGTACCGATAGTGAAGGATGTCTCACAGACAGCACACGCGGAACTATATACAACAGGCGAGTATTGTTAGTCTTGTGTGTACACTATTAGAACACACACATGTACCGATAGTGAAGGATGTCTCACAGACAGCACACGCGGCACTATATACAACAGGCGAGTATTGTTAGTCTTGTGTGTACACTATTAGAACACACACATGTACCGATAGTGAAGGATGTCTCACAGACAGCACACGCGGCACTATATACAACAGGCGAGTATTGTTAGTCTTGTGTGTACACTATTAGAACACACACATGTACCGATAGTGAAGGATGTCTCACAGACAGCACACGCGGCACTATATACAACAGGCGAGTATTGTTAGTCTTGTGTGTACACTATTAGAACACACACATGTACCGATAGTGAAGGATGTCTCACAGACAGCACACGCGGCACTATATACAACAGGCGAGTATTGTTAGTCTTGTGTGTACACTATTAGAACACACACATGTACCGATAGTGAAGGATGTCTCACAGACAGCACACGCGGCACTATATACAACAGGCGAGTATTGTTAGTCTTGTGTGTACACTATTAGAACACACACATGTACCGATAGTGAAGGATGTCTCACAGACAGCACACGCGGCACTATATACAACAGGCGAGTATTGTTAGTCTTGTGTGTACACTATTAGAACACACACATGTACCGATAGTGAAGGATGTCTCACAGACAGCACACGCGGCACTATATACAACAGGCGAGTATTGTTAGTCTTGTGTGTACACTATTAGAACACAAACATGTACCGATAGTGAAGGATGTCTCACAGACAGCACACGCGGAACTATATACAACAGGCGAGTATTGTTAGTCTTGTGTGTACACTATTAGAACACACACATGTACCGATAGTGAAGGATGTCTCACAGACAGCACACGCGGAACTATATACAACAGGCGAGTATTGTTAGTCTTGTGTGTACACTATTAGAACACGGGCAGTCCGGCTGGAGAGTCCTCGGTACGGTGTCAGGACTGTCGAGGCCCTCCGGCCGGTGCTGATGGAGTGGTTGGAGCGGACGCACGGGGTGCTTTCCTTCCGACTGGTGCAGGTGCTGACGGGGCACGGTTGCTTCGGGAAGTACCTGCACAAGATTGTCAGGAGGGAGAGCACACCGTCCTGCCACCACTGCAGTTGCGACGAGGACACGGCGCAGCACACGCTCGAGGAGTGTGCTGCATGGGAGGGGGATCGCCGTGAACTCGTCGCAATTATCGGTGCCGACCTGGCGCTGCCGACCATCGCCAGGGAGATGCTCGTCAGCGTCAGGAACTGGGACGCGGTCGCCGCCTTCTGTGAGGCCGTAATCTCACGGAAGGAGGCGGCGGATCGTGTGCGAGTAGAGCTGCTATTCGGCGACACGTTCCGCCGCCGGCGACTCGGGCGGCGCAGGCGCGAGTATCTGCGCCTAATGCCGCCCTAGCCGAGGCCGCGGGTGATCGGACCGGGGAATTGTCCGTCACCCGCGGAGAGGCTGACCGCGCGACGGCGACCGACGTCCCAGTACGTCGAGAGGTGAGGATACCCGAAAGGGTATTCCGTCGGGCCGACCACTGACGACAAGTCACATCTGCTCCGGTGGTCGGCCCAACAACGAGGTGACGTGGGTACGGGTGGGTTATGGGCCCGCGCGCCGTCCTTTCATCGCCCCGGACGGATTGGACCGCGCGTGCGCTTACCATAGCCCACCCATAAAAAAAAAAAAAAAAAAAAAAAAAAAAAAAAAACACTCTTAGAACACACACATGTACCGATAGTGAAGGATGTCTCACAGACAGCACACGCGGCACTATATACAACAGGCGAGTATTGTTAGTCTTGTGTGTACACTATTAGAACACACACATGTACCGATAGTGAAGGATGTCTCACAGACAGCACACGCGGAACTATATACAACAGGCGAGTATTGTTAGTCTTGTGTGTACACTATTAGAACACACACATGTACCGATAGTGAAGGATGTCTCACAGACAGCACACGCGGCACTATATACAACAGGCGAGTATTGTTAGTCTTGTGTGTGCACTATTAGAACACACACATGTACCGATAGTGAAGGATGTCTCACAGACAGCACACGCGGCACTATATACAACAGGCGAGTATTGTTAGTCTTGTGTGTACACTATTAGAACACACACATGTACCGATAGTGAAGGATGTCTCACAGACAGCACACGCGGCACTATATACAACAGGCGAGTATTGTTAGTCTTGTGTGTACACTATTAGAACACACACATGTACCGATAGTGAAGGATGTCTCACAGACAGCACACGCGGCACTATATACAACAGGCGAGTATTGTTAGTCTTGTGTGTACACTATTAGAACACACACATGTACCGATAGTGAAGGATGTCTCACAGACAGCACACGCGGCACTATATACAACAGGCGAGTATTGTTAGTCTTGTGTGTACACTATTAGAACACACACATGTACCGATAGTGAAGGATGTCTCACAGACAGCACACGCGGCACTATATACAACAGGCGAGTATTGTTAGTCTTGTGTGTACACTATTAGAACACACACATGTACCGATAGTGAAGGATGTCTCACAGACAGCACACGCGGCACTATATACAACAGGCGAGTATTGTTAGTCTTGTGTGTACACTATTAGAACACACACATGTACCGATAGTGAAGGATGTCTCACAGACAGCACACGCGGCACTATATACAACAGGCGAGTATTGTTAGTCTTGTGTGTACACTATTAGAACACACACATGTACCGATAGTGAAGGATGTCTCACAGACAGCACACGCGGCACTATATACAACAGGCGAGTATTGTTAGTCTTGTGTGTACACTATTAGAACACACACATGTACCGATAGTGAAGGATGTCTCACAGACAGCACACGCGGCACTATATACAACAGGCGAGTATTGTTAGTCTTGTGTGTACACTATTAGAACACACACATGTACCGATAGTGAAGGATGTCTCACAGACAGCACACGCGGCACTATATACAACAGGCGAGTATTGTTAGTCTTGTGTGTACACTATTAGAACACACACATGTACCGATAGTGAAGGATGTCTCACAGACAGCACACGCGGCACTATATACAACAGGCGAGTATTGTTAGTCTTGTGTGTACACTATTAGAACACACACATGTACCGATAGTGAAGGATGTCTCACAGACAGCACACGCGGCACTATATACAACAGGCGAGTATTGTTAGTCTTGTGTGTGCACTATTAGAACACACACATGTACCGATAGTGAAGGATGTCTCACAGACAGCACACGCGGAACTATATACAACAGGCGAGTATTGTTAGTCTTGTGTGTACACTATTAGAACACACACATGTACCGATAGTGAAGGATGTCTCACAGACAGCACACGCGGCACTATATACAACAGGCGAGTATTGTTAGTCTTGTGTGTACACTATTAGAACACACACATGTACCGATAGTGAAGGATGTCTCACAGACAGCACACGCGGAACTATATACAACAGGCGAGTATTGTTAGTCTTGTGTGTACACTATTAGAACACACACATGTACCGATAGTGAAGGATGTCTCACAGACAGCACACGCGGCACTATATACAACAGGCGAGTATTGTTAGTCTTGTGTGTACACTATTAGAACACAAACATGTACCGATTTTTTTTTTTTTTTTTTTTTTTTTTTTTTTTGGGTGGGCTATGGTAAGCGCACGCGCGGTCTTGTCCGTCCGGGGCGATGAAAGGACGGCGCGCGGGCCCATAACCCACCCGTACCCACGTCACCTCGTTGTTGGGCCGACCACCGGAGCAGATGTCACTTGTCGTCAGTGGTCGGCCCGACGGAATACCCTTTCGGGTAACCTCTCGACCTGGGACGTAGGTCGCCGTCGCGCGGTTAGCCTCTCTGCGGGTGATGGACAATTCCCCGGTCCGATCACCCGCGGCCTCGGCTAGGGCGGCATTAGGCGCAGATACTCGCGCCTGCGCCGCCCGAGTCGCCGGCGGCGGAACGTGTCGCCGAATAGAAGCTCTACTCGCACACGATCCGCCGCCTCCTTCCGTGAGATAACGGCCTCACAGAAGGCGGCGACCGCGTCCCAGTTCCTGACGCTGACGAGCATCTCCCTGGCGATGGTCGGCAGCGCCAGGTCGGCACCGATAATTGCGACGAGTTCACGGCGATCCTCCTCCCATGCAGCACACTCCTCGAGCGTGTGCTGCGCCGTGTCCTCGTCGCAACTGCAGTGGTGGCAGGACGGTGTGCTCTCCCTCCTGACAATCTTGTGCAGGTACTTCCCGAAGCAACCGTGCCCCGTCAGCACCTGCACCAGTCGGAAGGAAAGCACCCCGTGCGTCCGCTCCAACCACTCCATCAGCACCGGCTGGAGGGCCTCGACGGTCCTAACACCATACCGAGGACTCTCCAGCCGGACTGCCCAACGGGCAATGACTTCTCGGCGGGCGTCGACCCGCCAGGCGGTGATCTCTGTGATGGAGACCATGCCGCCGCGGGCGCGCTTCTCCGACACCCGCCGATAAATGTCGGCGAGCATCTCCGCCTCCAGGTCCCACGGGGGGGTTCCGGCCAGGAGGCACGCTGCCTCCGTCGCCACCGTGCGGTAACCGCGTACGGCCCTGATCGCCATGACCCTCTGTGGTCGCCACAGGAGGGCCCTAAGACGGACGGTCAGGGACCCCGCCCACACCGGTGCGCCGTACAGGGCCATCGACCGGATCACCCCCACGTACAGCTGTCGGCACGTAGCACTGGGTCCGCCCACATTCGGCATCAGCCGCGAAAGGGCGGACGCCGCGCCGACAAGCCGGGGAACTAGTCGATGGAGATGCTCCCGGAACCAAAAATGCCCGTCGAGCACCAGGCCCAAGTACTTCATGTGGGCCTGGATGCTGATGGTGACCGACTTCACGGTGATCGAAGCGCCGGCGGGAGGCCCGGCGGTACGGAGGCCATGGAACAGAAGGGCCTCCGTCTTTTCCAGGGCTACCCTCAACCCCAGCGCTTCGATCCGCCTGACAATCTCCTCGGTGCCGAGAGTTGCCAGGCGTGCCGCCTCCTCTAGCGTCCCACCCCGGGCTGTGACGAGTGTATCGTCGGCGTAGCAAATTACGCCCAGCCCGGGTGGGAGGCTTCCTCTCAACGCCCAGTCGTAGCCGATGTTCCACAGGGTCGGACCCAGAACCGACCCCTGCGGGACACCGCACGTCATGGGCGTTCGCACAACGTCCCCTACTCGGTCAACGTAGAGGACGCTGCGCCCCTCCAAGTAGTCTGCCACCAGCCGCCTGAGGTACACGGGCACCCCGTGATACCTCAGCCCCTCCCTGATGCAGCTGAATGGCAGACTGTTGAAGGCGTTGGCGATGTCCAGGGACACCGCCAACAGGACTCCTCCGCCGGTGACGGCCTCCGCTACCACGGCCTTCAGGCGCAGCAGGGCCGCGATCGTCGAACGCCCTCTCCGAAAACCAAACTGGGCGTCCGACAAATCGGGCCCGTCCCCGACGAGGTGCCGCTCGATGCGGGCAGCCAACACCCTCTCCAGCAGCTTGCCCGCATCATCGAGCAGCACGATGGGCCTGTAGGCCGAGGTCGACTCGGGAGACCGTCCCGGCTTCGGCAGGAGAACCAGCCTCCCCTCTTTCCAGCACCCAGGGAACTGTCCGGACGACAAACAAGCGTCGAACAGTCCCCTGAGGCGTGGTCCCAGGTGTTCGAGGACCAGGGCCAGCACACGGTTCGGAATACCGTCGGGCCCGGGGGCGGTGGATTTCACTCGCATACGCGCCACCGCCGCCCCCATTTCCGGCTCCGTGATGGGCGGAGCACTTTCATCGTCGGCCTCCCGGTCGCTGTCCGGCGAAGCCATGACCGGGGGCGTGTGCTCCGCCCGCCGTGGAAAGAGGTCCTCGACAACTCTGGTGAGGAGGCTAGGCTGGAGAGTCTCGGTGAGGGGGGGGCCCCGCCCGCGGAGCTTATTCAGCGCCGCGAGGTAGGGGCGACCCCAGGGGTCACGCTCGAGACTGTCCAGCATCTCCCGCCGACTAACGTCCTTGGCGGTACGGACGGCCAGCCTGAAGGCAGACCGCGCACAGCGGTAAGCCTCGTACAGCTGGCCCTCCCGCTCAGCGTCGCGGTGACGCGCTCGGCTGCGGGTGTAGGCCCTCCGGGCACGTATGCACGCGGCCCGAAGGTCCGCCAATTCTCGGGACCACCAGGGGACCGCACTCTTCGGGGGCAGGCGCCGCACACGGGGCATGGCCGCATCGCAGATCTGCGTTAACGCACAGCGGATGCGGCCAGCCTCGGCATCCACCCCGTCCGCCTGGGGCGGTGAGGACAGCCATGACTGAACGATGGCTGCCTCGCCCAACAGGTCCCGATCCAATCGACCCACAGCCCACCGCGGAAACGCGGGAGCTCCGTCCGCCGTGTGACCCCTGCTGGGCTGCAGGAGGGTCCGGGAGACCTCTATCCGGATGTATCGGTGATCGGATAGGGTCTCAACCTCCTCCTGGACGCACCAGCTCCTCACACGTGCTGCGACATTAGGGCTAGCGAACGACAAGTCCACTATCGACCCGCCCTGCTGCCGCACGCACGTTTGCACCGAGCCCCTGTTCAGCAAACAGAGGCCCAGTGCCGCCGCCCACTCTTCGACCGCCCGCCCGCGGGCATTCGTCCTGGGGGACCCCCACGCCGTGGACTTGGCGTTGTAGTCCCCCAGAACGAAGACTTGGCGCGGTGCTAGTCGCCGTATCGAGGCCCCCAGGATGGTGAGGAAGGCCCCGAAATCCGTCGCGCTCCTGTTAGGGGAGAAGTAAACACCAAATAGCGTAACCTCTCCCCATTCCGCCGCGACATACCCATCGCCCCTGTCCTTGAGCAACAAAGGCGGGGAATGCCACGACGTGGAGGCGACGATTGCCACAGAGCCGTCACTGCTGCCCAGCCAATTGGGACGGTCAGGCACCACGTACGGCTCCGCGGCTACGGCTGCACCGATCAACCACTCCGCCATGGCTTGCAGGAAAACGTCCTGTGCCTCGGCGGCGTGGTTGAGGTTGGCCTGCAGGAGGTGGTAGGATTCGGGCGCCATTAGTGGGCCGTATCCATCACCTCCTCCACGCTGGCGGGCGATCGGGTCGCGCTAGGGACGGGAGCGGCCGGGGTCGTCGGGCCGCTCCGTCCCTTTGGGGCCGAAGCCGGGGGTCTGCACTCCCTGCCCCCCATGCGGTGCTTGGAGGGCCTATTGCCCGCTGCACACGCGGGGCAGTGGGGAGAGGCGGCGCAGGATGCCGCCTTGTGCCCGGGTTGACCGCAGCGGAAGCAGAGATCGCTGCAGTCAAAGCAATTGGTGCATGTCGGCCGAGTGTGTCCGACCGCCATGCACTTGTAGCACCTCGCAGGCCGGGACTCCAGCACGGTCACCCGCGCCGAGCTCCAGCCCACGAGGAGCCTGCCTGAGCCGGCCAATTGCTTGGCCGACTCCACCGGGCACTGCACCCAGGCAGCACCGACGCCGCCCGGACCAGGGCGGATGGCGCCAATTCGGACGGTGTCCACGGGACACCCGGTTTTCGAGACGATGGCCTCCCGGATGTCATCCACCGTCACGGAGTCGTCCAGACCCGCGACGCGTAGTTCTGCGCACTTTACGGGTCTGGCGATTTTGACGCCACCCTCCTCTGCGAACAGACCCCTCAACTTGGCCGCCATGCTATCGGCCGTCTTGGCGCCCTCGGCCCCAGGGAACTCGAGAATCCGTGCCCCTGTCCGGGCCTTGCGGGTCCTGGCTTCAACGCCTCCTAAATCGGAGACGTCAAGCTCCCGCCGGGCGCGACGTAAGACGGCCTCATAGCTGAGGCCGTTTTCGGCCGCCTCAGGCAGCACGGTGATCACCACCGCGGCTGACTTTGGCGGCCGGAGCCTCCTGCGCGACCTCTTATTTGCGGCTCCTGCTTTGGGAGCGGAGGCTTTGGCGGCACTTTTGGCCTCCGCTCTCCTCTTCTGGCCGCGACTTTTTCGGCTGCGCTCGGCTGTCTGCCAACCTTCTTCAGGTGCATCGGAGGGGCCGGGCACAGCAGTCACGGCCGCGGCTGCGTTGGCTGCTTCCGGCGGTGCATTTGCCGGCAGCGGCTGAGGTCCGGCCTGAGCAGGAGCCGGTGCCACCTTCTTCCTCGCGGCGGTCCCTTTGGACTTCGGTCCAGCAACGGCCGCAGCGTAGCTCCCTACGCGCCCGCCCTGGCAGGGTAGCGCATCAGGGGCTGACACCGCGGCCTTGGGCCTGTCCGCAGCAAGCGGCGGCCGAAGACGGGGCTCCGGAGGCAGTCTTGACTCCAGAGCCGCCATGCGCGCGTCGAGCATTCTGCCCACAACATCCACTATGGCGCGCATGGTCTGATCCGGCACGCCGTTCACTGCGGGCAGCGGGACCGCTTCGGCCGGCTGGGCCCTCTGGGGACTCGCCGCAGCGCGAGTTGGCGCAACGGGGACAGTGGGGGCGGCGGCAGGGCCGGCGCTTGTCGGCGGCGCAGTCCTCGCCAGTTGTGCGACCTGGCGCCGCAAGTCGGCCATTTGCTTGGCCAACTCGCGGTTCGCCTTCTGCACCGCCGACAGTTCTTTGTGTAAGGCCTTATTTTTCTCCTGCAGGCCTGAAACCTCACCAGAAAGGCGGGCGTTTTCGGCCTGCAGGGTGGCCACATTGGCAGCTGGGGGATCGCCACCCACAGCGGGCTCAGCAGCCGCCGTTTCGGTGGGAGGGATGTCCGCCAACACCCTCATCATTCTTTCGGCAGCCGCCTCATTTGCCCGTTTATGGGCCTCAGTCCCCCGCGCCGTGCCGATCGGCGATGGAGTCGCCGACCTTGCCGCTACTACCGCGCCGCCTCGCCCGCCCCGCCCCCTGCGAGAGGTCGGGACTTTGGGAGGAGGCATGATGGTGCTACTCCCCTCGGAGGATCCCGAGCTGCCACCCTCGTTCAGGGGGCGCTTCCGCACCTGCGAGAGGAGGACCTCCTCCCTGACCGCTAGGGCCGCCGTCAAGGCCGACGCTGGGGACTGACTGGCGATCTCTGCAGCTGATGTGCTGCCGCCCTCAGTGTCCGACGGCTCTGCGGTAGTGCTGCCGTCCTCGTCAGCAGTCGGAGCGGCTGCAGCGGCCTCCCTAGCCAGCCGCTCCTGCCTGGCCAACTCGCGCCTCTTGACACTCGTGGCCTTCCCCGTCCCCATATTCTTCCGCTTTTTTCTCTTCTTGGGGGCTTCGAGTGTCGCCGGCCCCTTGCCAAATCTTGTGACCTCAAGTGCCGGACCAGCAGCCGAGCTGCAGTCGGACGAGGCCACTCCTTCCTCTGTGCCAGTTTTTCTGTAGCTTGGCAAGGCTTTTAGGTGGGAACCAATCGAATTCCGGTTCTCCGTGGTGGTGTTTTTGGGCGTCTCACCCCTCCTATCTTCATCTGTGTTAATTGAACATGAATCCATCAAGTTCCCACGAGCATGGGAGAAATAACGGTCGACCCGGGCAGAGATCCCGATACCCGGGCAAGCGTACATTTGTATCCCAACACAGGGGGTCCGCAGGTACCCTGGCTGGGGGCGCGCTAACGACTGAACAACCCATCAGCCATGCATCCTCTCGCCGCGCGCCAGAACTTAGGATTCTGGGTGATTGTTTTATAGAGGTTTTCTTCCTCGCGGTCCAGGCGGTTAAGCCAAGACCCTCGCTCCTGAATCTAGACCTCAAGACAAATGTCCCGAAGCAAGAATCAGGTCTACGATTTGTCGCGGTTGGCAAATGCCTGCCCAGTCCTCAAATGAATGAGTGACTGGACCCGTCGAATTTTCGCATCCAATACCCTCTACAATTAGAGGGCATGGAGCGAATTTGGGGCATCCCACAAACTGGGCCCCCCCTCGGGCCAGATATTTGCCACGAGCGACAATTCCAGAGAGCAGTCCAAGAAATTGTCGCTCGTGCCCAGGGTACACCACGCGGAGGTTTCTGGCGTAGTACCCCTGGCCTATAGATGTTTAACATCAAAACAATTTTGAAAATTTGTGCACAGTCAACAGAGATGTCGGTGAATATACATAAAAGAAGAAAATACATACAGCGGAGCACACAAATAGAACCACCCCTTTTTTAAAGTCCTAAAGTAGGTGACGGCGCGGTCAGAACGTTGACCTCTTTTGCCAAATGTCAAGTGTTCGATTCCCACTCGGTGCAACTCATCCTGCGCTCCGTATAACTACTGTTCCAGTTGTCACTTAAATGTGTGACATAATGTTTGTAGAGGCACACGCGACGTACTGACGTACGATGGCAACATTAATTAAGTGCAGTGACGTCAGAGATTGTACTCTTTTGAGACTCCTGTACGTGGTTATATGTTATCACGGCACTTAACATCGTCTGACCTCACTTACGGCCCACTGCCACATGTCTTGACTGACACTGGGCCGTCCCTACGCTCCACGGCAGTGCAATCAATGACTGTTAGCATAGTGTCAGCGCCCTCGCCCTACGTACAACTAACGAGGTATACACCTCTGTGGACGCCTCCACTGCGGGAGGGATATTGATCTCGTATAGCACACCACTCGGACATGTTGGTGTAAGGTTTTGTCAGGATTTCCTTTTCCTGCAGTGATTTCAACTGCATTATTTTTCTTAGTCGCACGACAGCTACACACTCGTGGACAGGTTAAGGCGTGGCGCAGTGTATTCCCACTCTGTCACCACACAAACAGGACAATGTACCTTCTAGAAGATATTATTCGGCCTATACGACGAGTACCATTGCAGTTATCAGTGTGTGGTGCCTCTAGTTCACAGCCAGCTCACCTGTCTGTCATAACCGTGCCTTTTCCATCTTGACATACTAATGTTTTATTCCTATACTTTAGGTGCGATTGCCGATAAGAATCCGGAACTAGGGCTACTGAATGTAAATACTGAAAGTACCGTATCAACCAAACCTGAAACAGAAGTGGCAGTCGTACAAAATAAAAATATTGAAACAAAGAAACCTGTTGTAGTGACAAACAGAAATAAAGTGAAGCGGACATCTACCACAGACAAACACACTAAAAAAAAGAAAAAACTTATGAAAATATGTAGTGACGTACGCGACAAGAAAAAATCTTTTAAGTGTAATGTATGTGAGAGGATATTTAGTCGCAAGAGTAGTCTACTGAGACATACGCGGTTACACACTGGGGAAAATTTATATATATGTAACATATGTGAGAAGAGTTTCACAGAGAAGAGCGCTCTAGTGCGACATACGCACATACACAGCGGACAGAATCTATTTACATGTAACATATGTGAGAAAAATTTCACTCAGAAGAGCGCATTAATAAGACATACACACATACACACCGGTCAGAATCTATATAGTTGTAGCGCATGTGGGAAAAGTTTCACTCAGAAGGGTCATTTATTAAGTCATTCGCGAATACACACCGGCGAGAAACCATACCCATGCACCAAATGTGAGAAAAGTTTTACTCGGAAGAGTGATTTAGTGAGTCATGCACGCAAACACACCGGTGAGAAACCGTACGGTTGTAACGTGTGTGAGAAGAGTTTCACTCAGAAGAGTGGCCTAGTGTGTCACGTGCGTACGCACACGGGCGAGAGACCATATACGTGTAACGTGTGTGAGAAGAGTTTCACTCAGAAGAGTTCCTTAACGAGTCATGGGTACATACACACCGCGGAGAAACCGTATAAGTGTGACACATGTGAGGCGAGCTACATTAAGAGGAGCGCTTTAGTGAGTCACGCGTGTGCGCCTGTGTGTGCGCTCGCTGAGGACGTATAAACGTTGGGTCCCGTCGGAGCACTCGTCACTGCAGAAATGTTAACAGTTAAGTGTGAATCATACCTGTCTGCGTACCGGTGGAATCATTCTGCACGTTGTTTATCAGTTAGGTGCTTGAATCGTTTAGTAGTGTGCACTGTATCATATTGATAACGATCGTTAAATAATAAATACTTTTTTTTTTTGTGGGTGGGTTGCGGTCCGTGCGCCTCCGCACCACTCCGTCCGGGGCGACAGATGGGCTTAAGCACGCAACTCCCGCGACCCACCCAAAAACCACGTCGCCTTCGTCGTTGGGCCGACCACTGGAGCAGCGTTAACTTGTCGTCAGTGGTCGGCCCGACGGAATACCCCCTATTGGGGTACCCTCCCATCGACCGACGTCCCCCCCTCGGGGAGGACGGTCTTTCCTCACGCGGTCGGCCTCTCGGCGGGTGACGGACTAATCCCCGGTCACGTCACCCGCAGCCTCGGCTAGGGCGGCATGAGGCGCAGATAGTTGCGCCTGCGCCGCCCCAGTCGCCGGCGGCGGATCTCCTCATCGAGGCTGCGCTCCTCACGCAGGCGATCCGCCGCCTCCTTCCGCGAGATCACTGTCTCGCAGAAGGCTGCGACCGCGTCCCAATTCCCGACGCTGTCGACCATCGCCCTAGCGATAGCCGGCAGCGTCAGGTCCGTACCGACGAGTTCACAGCGCTGCACTGCCCAAGCCCCGCAGGCCTCGAGCGTATGGCGCGCCGTGTCCTCGTCGCAATCGCAGTGGTGGCAGGACGGTGTACTCTCCCTCCTAACGACCTTGTGCAGGTATTTGGCGAAGCACCCATGCCCCGTCAAAACCTGCACCAGTCGGAAGGAGAGCACCCCGTGCCGCCTCTCCAACCACTGCATCAGCACCGGCCGGAAGGCTTCCACGGTTCGCACCCCGAACCGAGGCCTCTCCAGCCGGACTGCCCAACGGGCGATGACGTCTCGGCGGGCGTCGACGCGCCAGGCGGTGAGATCCCTTAACGAGACCACACCGCCCTCCGCTCGCACCCCCGTCACCCGCCGATATAGTCTGGCGAGCATCTCCGCCTCCAAGTCCCACGGGGGAGTCCCGGCCAATAGGCACGCTGCCTCCGTCGCCACCGTGCGGTATCCGCTGATGGCCCTGACCGCCGTGACCCTCTGTGGTCGCCACAGAAGGGCCCTAAGTCAAGCGGTCATGGACACCGGTGCGCCGTACAGGGCCATCGACCGGATGACCCCCGCGTACAGCCGTCGGCACGCAGCGCTCGGTCCGCCCACGTTCGGCATAAGCCACGATAGGGCGGACGCCGCGCCGACGAGCCGCGGAGCGAGCTTGCGGAAATGCTCCCGCCATCGCCCGTCGAGCACCAGGCCCAAGTACCTCATATGGGCCCGGATGCTGATGTCGACCGAGTGGACGGTGATCGAGACGCCGATGGGAGGGCTCATAGTGCGCCCATGGAACAAGAGGGCCTCCGTCTTGTCCAGGGCGACCCTCAACCCCAGCGCCTCGATCCGTCTGACGACCTCCTCGGTACCCGAGGTCGCCAGGCTTACCGCCTCTTCTAGCGTCCCACCGCGGGCTGTGACGAGCGTGTCGTCGGCGTAACAAATCACGCCCAGCCCGGTCGGGAGGCTCCCCCTCAACGCCCAGTCGTAGCCGATGTTCCACAGGGTGGGTCCGAGGACCGACCCCTGTGGGACACCGCACGTCATGGGCGTTCGCACGACGTCCCCTGCTCGGTCGGTGCAGAGGACGCTGCGCCCCTCCAAATAGTCTGCCACAAGCCGCCTCAGGTAAACTGGCACCCCGTGATACCGGAGCGCCTCCCTGATGCAGCTGAATGGCAGACTATTGAATGCGTTGGCGATGTCTAGGGACACCACCAACAGCACTCCCCCGCCGGTGACGGCCTCAGTCGCCACGGCCCTCAGGCGCAACAGAGCCGCGATCGTCGAACGACCCCTCCTAAACCCAAAATGGGCGTCCGACAGATCGGGCCCCGTGCCGACGAGGTGCCGCTCGATGCGGGCAGCTACCACCCTCTCCAGTAGCTTGCCCGTGTCATCGAGCAGCACGATAGGCCTGTAGGCCGAAGACGACTCCGGAGACCGTCCCGGCTTCGGCAGGAGCACCAGCCTTCCCTCCTTCCAGCACCCAGGGAACCGTCCGGACGCTAAACACGCGTCGAACAGCTCCCTGAGGCGGGGTCCCAGGTGTTCGAGGACCAGGGCCAGCACGCGGTTAGGAACACCGTCGGGCCCGGGAACGGTAGACTTTGCGCGCATGCGCGTCACCGCCACCCCCATCTCGGGTTCCGTGATGGGCGGAACACTGTCGTCGTCGGCCTCCCGGCCAGTGTCTGGCGGAGCCGGCGTGTGTTCCGCCCGCCGCGGGAACAGGTCCTCGAGGAGGGCCCCCCGCGCGTAGCCTATTCAGCACCGCGCGATAGGGGCGTCCCCAGGGGTCACGGTCGAGACCGTCCAGCATCTCCTGCCGACTGACGTTCTTGGCGGAGCGGACGGCCAGCCTGAAGGCCGATCGCGCATTGCGGTAGCCCTCGTAAAGCACGGCCTCCCGCTCCGCGTCGCGATGGCGCCGCCGTCTGCGGGCATAGGTCCTCCGGGCGCGGACACACGCGGCCCGGAGATCCGCCAGCTCCCGGGACCACCAGTGGACACCCCTCCTCGGGGGCAGACGCCGTACCCGGGGCATGGCCGCATCGCAGATCTGCGTCAACGCACTGCGGATGCGGCCAGCCTCGGGCGTCTACCCCGTCCGACTGGTGGGCAGAGGACAGCCACGAGTATACGATGGCTGTCTCCGCCAGCTGGTCCCGGTCTAAGCGGCCCACAGCCCATCGCGGGAACGCAGGACGCCCATCCGCCCCGTGACCCCTGCTGGGCGTCGGGATTGCAGGGGAGACCTCCATCCGGATATACCGGTGCTCCGACAAGGTCTCCACCTTCTCCACGACGCGCCAGCTCCCCACGCGTGCGGCGACACCGGGGCTAGCGAACGAAAGGTCCACTATCGACCCGCCCCGTTGTCGCACGCACGTATGCACCGAGCCCCTGTTCAGCAAACAGAGGCCCAGTGCCGCCGCCCACTCCTCGATCGCCCGTCCTCGGTCATCCGTCCTAGGGGATCCCCACGCCACGGACTTGGCGTTAAAGTCCCCCAGGACGAAGATCTGGCGCGATGCCAGTCGCCGTAACGAGGCCTCCATGATGGTGAGGGAGGCCTCGAAATCGGTCACACTCCAGTTAGGGGAGAGATAAACTCCGAAGAGCGTAATCTCCCCCCAGTCCGCCGCGACGTATCCGACGCCCCTGTCCCTAAGGGTCAGAAACGACGAAGGCCACGACGTGGAGGCGACGATTGGCACGGTGCCATCGGTGCTACCCAACCAGTTAATCCGGTCGGGCACCACGTACGGCTCCGCGACTACGGCTACTCCTATCAACCACTCCGCCATGGCTTGCAGGAACACGTCCTGCGCACCGGCGGAGTGGTTGAGATTGGCCTAGAGGAGACGAATGGATACGGGGTCCATTAACGGTCCGTATCCATCGTCACCTCCTCCGCGCTGACGGGCGATCGGGCCGCGTTCGGAGCGGGGACTGGCCCGGTCGATGGGCCGCCCCGCCCCTTTGGGGCCGATGCCGGGGGTCTGCAGTCCCCAGAGCCCATGCGGTGCTTGGCAGGCTTATTGCCCGCCGCATACGCGGGGCAGTGAGGCACTGCAGAGCACGATGCCGCCTGGTGTCCAGTTTGACCGCAACGGAAACATAGCCCGCTGCAGTCAAAGCAGTTCCTGCATGTCGGTCGGGTATGCCCGACCGCCATGCACTTATAACACCTCGCGGGCCGGGGCTCCAGCACGGTTACCCGCGCCGAACTCCAGCCCACGAGGAGCCTGCCTGAGTTGGCCAATTGCTTGACCGACTCCACTGGGCACTGCACCCAGACAGCACCGACGCCGCCCGGACCAGGGCGGATGGTGCCAATCCGGACGGTGTCCGAGGCACACCCGGTACGCGCCATAACGGCCTCCCGGATGTCCTCCACCGCCACGGAGTCGTCCAGACCCGTGAGGCGCATATCTGCGCACTTGACGGGCCTGGCGATTCGGACTCCATCCTCCGGCCCGAACAGCCCCCTCAGCATCGTGGCCAAACTATCGGCCGTCTTCGCGCCCTCGGCCCCAGGGAACTCGAGTATTCGAGCACCTGTCCGGGCCTTGCGGGTCCTCGCCTCGACGCCCCCGATGTCGGAGACGTCCAGCTCCCGCCGGGCGCATCTTAGGACGGCCTCATAGTTCAGGCCCCTCTCAGCCGCCTCAGGCAGTACGGTGATTACCACCGCAGCCGTCTTCGGCGACTTGAGGCCCCTACGCGACCTTTTCCCCTTTCCGCCGGCTCCCGCCTGGGGAGCGGCGGCCACAGCGGCACTCTTGGCCGCCGCTCTCCGCTTAATAATAAATACTTGCAGGGAGAATAGAACACCCGGTCAAACATGTAAGTGAAGGGGGCGGCAGGTACACACAAAATTGAAGTGAGAGTATCAATTGTTTAATTAATTAGAAGCTGTTAACTTTTAAATTTTATCATAACTCTCTCTATTTCTTTTACTCCCGCGCGCGACGGTCGCGACGAGCTTTTAAAGAAATGTCGACCTACAGGAATGTACCAAAGTAAAACATAAATAATTAGTTAATGATGATTATTTAATATAATGTTATTTAATTAAAATTACTATTTATAATCCATATAATATAGGATGATCTCTGTGACAGTTGTCTCTAGTGCTATCACGCTTACGATAAAGTCCGTAGTTTTTTATCGATAAAACTCTTTATTTTTATAATTGTAATTTTTTATTATAATTAAAATACAATCGATGAATAAATATCTTTTTGAATTTATTTCAAACAAATTAACTCTTTTAATTATACAAAAGGAGTACAATCAAGGTCTAGATCACTATCCGCCGCCGGCGACTGGGGCGGCGTAGGCGCGAATACCTGCGCCTCATGCCGCCCTAGCTGAGGCCGCGGGTGACGTGACCGGGTATTAGTCCGTCACCTGCCGAGAGGCCAACCGCGCGAGGAAAGACCGGCGTCCCCGAGGGGGGAACGTCGGTGGATGGGAGGGTACCCCACGTAGGGGGTATTCCGTAGGGCCGACCACTGATGACAAGTAACCCTGTTCCGGTGGTCGGCCTAACGACGAAGGCGACGTGGTGTTCGGGTGGGTTGCGGGTGTTGCGTGCTATACGCCCCTCTGTCGCCTCGGACGGAGTGGTGCGAGGAGCGCGCCGACCACAGCCCACCCCCAAAAAAAAATGGTCACTATTATCGTCATCACTGGAGCGTTTCTGCTAGAACATTTATCATTTTTTGCCAAATAGGGACAGTCGTTAGATCAATCGATAAATTACGTCTGTTTTACAAATAAAATGTCTAGTTTATTGACAATAATGCGTAGATAATGTTATCATTTACTCTGAGACGAAATCTAGTTTTTTAATGTTTAATTAATTCAATTTATGTATTTTATAATGTAACTGTCTGTTTTAATTGTGAAAAATATGTTGAAAGTTTTATATGGGTACTGTATTGGGTTTATTTATGAATAATTTAATAACGATCGGTTATTGATTTACGTATATCGACTGTCCCGTCTCTTTTTTATTTTCAGTCCAGTATGATCTTGTACGTGCATAAGCGTCATTTGTGTATAAAATGTTTACTAGGTATTTCAGTACTTACGAGGTACATTTTAGGCATGAATATTAATATTTTTATATTTATAATATATTGCAATTCAGTTGCAATTAAACTGGCACGAAATAAATTAAAATATGTATATTTGATTCAAAATGAAATTGTAAACATGTCGCTCGTTCAAACTTACTTCGTCGGTTTCGTTGACATCTGTCACAGAGATCAAGCTATATTTTATAGACTATAGTAAAAGAGTTTATCAATAAAATATAAGGACTAGTTAGTAAGAGTGTCAGCCGTCTCGCTGAGATCAAGCCGTGTGTTAAGGATTAAAGTTAGGTTTGAAGCTATACGCGTGTATCACTTGTCTTTATTTGGTAATAACCCCACTCCACATACCCACCACTCTAACTACTGTAAGCCAGGATCCACAATGGTCTCCGCGTAAGACACCGAGGTTTGACCCTCAGGAAGTCCCGAGCAATGCTTTTAATTGTCTTGGGACCCGCAATAAATTTAATTAGAAAAGAAAACATGAGGAGTTGGAAAGATTCCATTTCCCTCCTATTGTAATATAAAAAAATTAAAAAAAAGGTTTGAGTTGTTTAAAAATTTAAAAAAATTGTTATACATACCAAGAGGTTAGTGCTTCTCCAAATAAAGTAGACTAAAAGTAAGTTAAACGGGCGCCTGGAGAAAGCTCTAAAGTGCCGGACAAGATTCATTGAACTTTAACTTCTCGGAAGGGTCCAAAGGTTAAAGAAAATGCAACATGTGCCTTCCATAACTTTATTTTCCTTGTGAGAGCAATTATGATACACTTGAAATTCTATATAGCAATCTAATACATACTTATTTATAACAGTTTAGATAACTCTAATGTGGGTCATGTCTGCAAGGTGGTAGAAAATAACCAAAATTTAATTAAATACCTTTTATGCTGTAAGAGGTAATTTGTATTCACTAATACCGTACGGCGTCAACTTCGCTGTCCACGCAATCCACTTTAGCAACCATAACACGCGTCAACATTCGGCTTCGCAAATGGCCGCTCCATGGAATACACGACGACGAAATATCCAAAGTACGAACGAAACAAGACGGAAGATAACAAAGAAGCAAGAAAGAAAACCGCTTTGTATAGCGGTTTCTTAAAAAATATGGCTTCACCCATAAGGTGTATAAGCCCGTCCATAATTAAGCAACAATCTGTTGTATAAGGAACTAAGATTGGACTCTGATTAGCAGAATTTAAAAAAATTACGTCTACGACATTGGAGGCTGGGTCGAAAAGTGAGACATCTTTTTTTTTTCTTAAGTGTCAATTGTCATTTTTGACCTATGCACAGGTTATCGCATACATACAGCCTAAAGCATAATGCATACTGTGACGAGACCAAAGTCCAACGTTACACTATCAAAGCGAAAGACACGAAGCAAAGTTGGCTAATGGAGATGATTAAGTGCGGGGTGACAGGAGCTGATTATTGAAAATAGCAGCTCACAACGTAAACCCTACAGGACGGGGCGTCACCTCCGCGACAGCGCGCTGCGGGGTTACAGGAGTATGTCATGACGTCACCGTACATTTATAGTTTGGTCCATAGACAGCGGCGCGCGCTCTGTTGTATAATTGCACAACTCTACTGCGTAAGCGAGCATTCTGGTATTGCTCTTGAATAACTACTAGGTCCAAATAACTTTCCATAACAAGACGGTTTTAGACGGTATCAGAGGTGTTTATGGTGTCTTGTAGTCTTTTTGATTTTATTTTTAACTAGCAACCTGTCTTCGCTTCGCTTCGGTTTCGATCGCACGCGTAGTTCCCGTTCCCGTGAAAATACCGGAATAAAATATAGCTTATGTTACTCCCTAATATTATAACATTCAATTGATGAAAAAATTTTTGACATCGGTCCAGTAGTTTCGGCGCCTATTCAATACAAACAAACAAATCTTTCCTTGTTTACAATGATAAATTTAGTGATCAACGAAAATACATAAGTCGATTTTGTGTGCCCCCCCTTGAAGTATTAGGTTGAGACACGTAACCAACAATACATCACGCGAAGTGCGCGCGCACAACTCGTACCTACTTAATAATATTAATTACAATAATATTATATTAGACTGTAATATGAAAAATGAGTTCTATGTTTGTAGCACTTGACATAATTACTTGAGTGTTACGAGTTTTAGTTGTACCTACATATATTGACACTGTTATTTAGTGTAATGGAATATTATTAACTGAACTGGTATTGAACACATCTCTTGTGCTTATTATATTTCAAAATCTTTATATAGTTTTAAACAAGGTCGTTGCCATCGTCTGTAATCTATTTAGTTCTGTTTAACTAAACAACTGATTTTTATGTGATTTTCATCAAAAGATCGAGTGATTCAATAGAAAAGTTTACATATATACACTAGCTTTTGTCCACGATTTGTACAAGCGGTAATCATGTAGGACAGAGGTGAATACAGATAGCTGTACAGAGGGTTCCAGGTACTTCAGGCCGCATGTTGCTCGATGATGTCTGTAGAGACGGTAGACAGACTAGTGGAGACAATCCTGGCTGCCTGCAGCGTCTAGCGCCTTAACGAACTTGAAGACGATGCAACCGACGACGCTCAATTCAATTTCAAGCAGGGGCTTTCAACGGTTAGAGATGTAGTCCGGAGGGGTGCTGTTGGGAGTGTTTTTGGATATCACCACATCATTCAATAGTTTGCCGTATAGATACACCAAAGACACCCCCTTTTACGGGGTGCGTATAAACCCAAGGCGCCTGTTGATAGACTAATTGGCAACTGGGAGTGTTTTCTGCGTGAAACGCGCAAAGGGCTTTATGCTAACGCCTATGTTGTACAGTAGCCAGCAGGGGTCAGTTTTGCGTCCGACCGTGCGGTGCACTGATTAGAACTAGCCGCTGTGAAGTAGCTTCCCCGGACTGGGCTCGATTTGAAGAGGCATCACGCTTGACCACTCTCAGCACCAAGGAGGTGATCGGTGGATAAAGCTACGCCTCATAGTAGCCTGGCCATTATTAACGTCCGTTTCATGGTCCTGGTAACGGGGTAATCGTCTGCACCTCAACCGTCGTGAAATCAGTCCCCATCAGTGTTGTGACTCGGGTGAAATATGCTGCTGTCTGCTTCTCGCTTAGTGGTGGTTGTTTCGAGATCATTTTAATCCATTTACACTTAGTTCCCCGTTTGTTGACTTGAAGGCTGTGGCCAGAAAGCGCAAAGAAATGCAGTCCCTTATTTAATAAATTTATTTAACTAATTAGATCGAGAATGAGAATTGGTAGCTGGAGTTGCAATTTATTACAACGCTCAAGGCTTCTGGTGTTCCTCGTGAGGCACGTCCTGCTGAAACAGCGCTTCATATCTGTTGGTATGGCCGTCGATATCGCGGAACGTGCGTATGCTAGGCCAACTAGTTTGTTGCTGAGTGGTCATATGACACGTTGTCTTTCTTGTCCCAGTTTGGGCCGAACATGTATGCAGGTACTGTATGCGAGGGCGATCCGATCAACGGCCCCGTACGATGCACCACATGGGTGAGGTCCCAAACCCCTCGTCTTAGGGCTTTCTTGGGCGGTGACAAAAAGTCATGGCAGTAAGAGTCCGACGCGGTTGCCGTACTATATCAGCTGAGGCGGCATGCGCCTTGGCCAGCACTATTGCCGTAGGATTCGGAAGGTGAAGATGTTCGCATCTCTCTTTCTAGCTGGCACAAATTTTGTCGGGGCATAGTTGCTTTGCCAAATAGTTATTTATACTGAATCGCAAAAAGGTAGATGTCCCCGTTCTGACACATTGTGTTTGGCGGATCATACGCTTGCGGTCTGTGTGATCTGTGATATAAACTTAGAATAATAACGTATAGAAGTTAAGTTCACGCACAAAAAGTGAGGCATTTCAATTAGAGCCTTTTGGAGCTTACGCCGGAACCGTTCCGTAAAGTACAAGTCATTGTACTGCACGTCCGTATGCAACTCTTAAAAAATAAATAGGTAACTATGACGGTTTGTGCATTCAAATGGTGTCACAACACATTTGAAAAACTTTTAAAAGTATTTCGACTATTTATGTTAATAAAAACAAAATTTGATTCCATAATTTGTATAGTGTTTTGCGTGTGTACGTGTGTAATCGTCTGCGCGCCATTAGTATTTTTAGATTCAAATTTCAAACGTTCGAAGTATTGACACTATCCTTCTATACGTTATTATCCTATGGATATATAATTGGTTTAGTATGTGCAGAACAGGGTCTGTTGCATCAGCTAGTTATATATCCCGAAAAACTATAAAACAAGTTCACAGTCAAATGATCTCCTGAGGATAGCCCATAGCCCATATTGAACATGTTTCCTACGCTACACACACAACACTTTATAAGTTCATTCATTTTAAAATGCCCCACAATTCAAGGATTATTTCCTTAGTAACTTAGTAGCAACACCCTGCTGATTTAAAAAAGAATGAATTAGATACGTGGAGCATTTAATATAAAATAATATCGCCTTTTGCAGTGTATCATTGCAACGAATATCTAATCGGAGACTTACAATGCGTGACCGAATACTGAAGCGAGGAGAGGGCGGGGCGCTAGATACATTGTATACAAGTTCAACCACAGCGCCGACCACATTTATAAATATTGTCAAACACAACAGGAACAATGTTTTAAACTCGGATGTGAAAACAATGATTTATCCTCTGTATTTGATACAAAATATGTTTCTATTACCATATTATGTTATTCGACAAAATGTTATTATAACTATTGGAAGGAAGATCTACATTGTAATGATCGTGTTGCTTTTGGCGTTATTTTTATTGACTTGCTACAACATGCCAATGATAGTGACCAAACATAACAACAAGTTTAATTACTTTATTTTGAATGCAACATATTTTTATTTTTACATAGACTACACGATAAAGTTAATTGTTATAGCTATCGTGCATATGATACACAGAGGAGACCACCTCCTACTTGTATTGAAAATACAGAATATTCATAAAAGTATAAACTTAAACGAAACATACGTCAAGAAGTTCGTCATCGGTAATTGTCTGTTATGTGTAGTCTACGTCTGTACTAATGTCATTTTAATAGCTTTCATCTATAACTCATTAGATTACCTCGGTGTAACAAACATTATTTTTAATTACTTCATCGCTAAAATTCAAATTGATTTGATTTATAGTATTCGTATTATTGTACTATTGACCAAATACCTTAATGAATGGACAAATAATATGTTTGTAAACTATGATGTAGAAAACGGCAATTATTTTGAAAAAATGTATGACGTCTACAAAAATATTTTGAAAACCTACAAGTTATGTGTTAAGATTTTTAATGCAGTGGTAAGATATTTTTTAAATAGTAGTTTATACGTCATGTAGCAGTAGCTATATACAGGTTTAGAAAGGGCAATCGGTGTACTTGAAATGAAACCAAATATAATACATACCAACACGTTCGCTCGGTTTGACATAACAATTCACTTAAAACAGCGTAAGTACATTTGTCAGGGTAGCTGTGTAAGTCAATGTTCTCTCTCGTCGTACCCAATATCTGAACATTTATGGTCTGAAAAGAAGTATGTGGGTTATAAAATATGTAAAAGTTAGTCACATTTGATTAGATATGTTACTGACGTTATAACTTGTCTCGTGCTAGAACAGTCTTCATAAATCATTTTTACATCATCATCATTTCAACTCATATATTTTCCATCGTGCCTTCTCCACAGTAGGAGAGAAATTGGCCTACTAACCACTCTGGTAAGACGAGTATATATGGAGTTCTATTTCATGTGTTTCATCTCTTTATAAAAAGAGGAAAGAATAAGAGGTCTATCCAATCGTCCCTGGTGATGAAAAATGAATTAGCTCTATATCCTACAGCAGTACCGGTCCATCGGAATCGATGTCTTGATTTCAGTGACCCGCCTTGCAGTTTCTCGATTCTTGATTTCAGTGGCAGCATTCTCCCCTGAGGTTCCTGCCTCAAAAAAGTGTATAAGAGAGTCGCCCTTTCCCAGTTGTTTCTTGCGGGTGGTAACCCCAATCCGGTCGCATGCGCTTAAGTTAGCGCGGTATCAGCCACAGTGTTGCCGCCTGCAGCGTGCTACGCGCCGTAGCGGAGCAGCTCGGCGTAGAGACGTTTCAGTTCTACCCTTTGTATAAATATCCATATTTCGGTAATGCTTTTCTAACGATTTTAAAGGAGTATTAGTCATGTATTATCTATGTGATGAGCGCATCACACAGATAATACAACAATAAACTGTCCACTTGGTCTCTTGAATATGAGTAGCGTGAAGAGCGACTCAGGGATGCAGCACGCAGGTAAGATCTATAATAGGAAAGCACATTTTAGATAAAACCCTGAACTAAATCATCTGAGTGTGGCTCAATTTCACTCATGTTGTGGAGGAGACGCGAGCTCAGCGGTGGGCCACTTATATGATAAAATAATGGTGTTGTTGTTAATTAGTTAATCAATATGTGAACCGACTCGTTTCGTGGTGTTTTTTAGATTAAGTTTCGGTTCTAATTTTGGTCACACAACAAAACACTTTATTCTGGAACTCGAAAAAAATTTATAGGATTTTTTTTCATTGCAAACGGTGGCAAACGAGCAAACAGTACACCTGATGGTAAGTGCTGCTGTCACTCATGGACCTATCGTGAAGAAAGTGCAGGCCGTGCGAGTGGGTGCTGTGAGCGTCAGTGATACTGGACGCGTTACTGACCCCCTCGGCGAGGAGCGCGTCACACATTGAGTGCCCCAGCGCGTATTACTGTATGTTTCAGATATGTTTGTTCGTCGTGCACACATTCTATATGGCATTGCTCAATGTGATAACAGTATTGGTATATCTTCTTGATGTTAACAATGGACATTTTGATTTTGTGAGTATTTTATATAGACCTTTCTTTGTTATTATTATTGCGAAGGAGTCCATACAGTGCGACATATGCGAGCTGAAATAATGATCGTGATTTGAAACGATATCATATAAATACATAGTGAGGGAGGGGCCTCGGACCAGCAGTAGGACGGCAGTTAACTGACATTATGACCATAATGTGCACTGTTTATAATATAAAAGTAACTGAGTGCACACGCGGCGTAGTGGTTTAGATACCGACCTACACCGACAGGGCCGCGGGTTCGAATCACACGCGGGACAACACTTTGTGTGATCCACAAATTATTGTTCTGAGTCTGTATGTAATTTGTGTCTGTTAATTGTATGTAGGGACACGAAAAAAGTATCCATACTTTTAGGTATCGAGTACTTGTCTTTCGATACCGATACTTTTACTCAATGAGTACTTTTAGGCAGGTATCGTATCGAACAAAGTGTAGAAAGTATCTATGTTAAACTCGACCTTACAGCTCATGCTTATGGTAACACCATCTAGTTAAAACGTAATGAACCTTCTAAAAAGTGGCTCAATCCGAACAGAGACGGACATATTCCTAAAAAAAAAGAAAAGCTCATCACGATACTTTATCGAGTACAATACTTTTTCTTCGATACTACTCATGAGTACAGTATCGATACTTTCGTTTCAATATCGTGTCCCTAATTGTATGTTTGTAAAGTACCCTGTAATACAACGATTATTTCCTTAGTGCAGGGAGTTGGCTTTAAAAAAAAAAGAAACAGCGTGTGTACAAAGTGCGCATATCAAAAGTGAAACTCGTTTATGCGTTATCCTTCATCCTTCATCCTCTATCTCACTCTCTCGCCGGTTGAATCCTATACATTAACGTGTTTGTGTCTCTATGGATTCGCTTTTTCGTTTCATCCAGTTTGAAATCACAACGATTCTAAAGAAGTTTTACTTCAATAACTTTCTCAATAACTTTATGTTTTAGTATAATAACTGGCAATTAATAGTTGGTGATGTACTACTGATAGCTAAAGATATCTCAATAATAATATTGGTATGCTTTAGTTTAGAAAGGTTCTATTCAGCTGTACAGAGAGCTGAGAGCGTGTGCGTGATACAGTTAGCTAACGTAAACACATCAGGTAAGTTGTAACTTGTTCAATACATTTATTAGCAAATATTTGATAGTGCAATGTTTGATAGTGCTGTGTGGAACACGAATACTGCTAATCCTCGTGATGCTCTTTGATATGAGCTTTACGTGGATCTGAGCCAATTGCATCTAATGCGGTGTACTCTACAATTACGTTTTTATCTGTGTGGTAGCGGCTGCGAATACTACCAACCCTTGCTTTGCGCGTAGGTGTCGTAGAAGACGACTAAGGGCCCTACACCGACCTGGACCAACTCCATCTGATACCGTTTGGTCAACAATTACATTCCCAAGGAGGGTTGACGTCAGTAAGGTGGCCGGTTGTAAAATTCGTTGCCGAAACTAGTGCAATATGTCACAGATCAAATTGAATGAGGACAGGGATAGGGCGTACCCCGCAGGCGGCGCGCAGGGCACCGCCCGGTCTTTGTGTAAAATAGACAAGGGTTGTTGCATCACGGGCGGATGCGACGTGAGAAGCGACCTCTTAGTGTGATAGAGGTAAGACTGAGGTGCAAGTTGGAATGTCAGTGTGATAACTAGAAGGGGAAGGGAGTTAGCAGACGCGTTGAAAAGGAAAAAAAATGAATGTTGCATTCCTGCAAAAAACGAAGTAGAAGGGAACTAGAGCTAGAGAATTTGATGAAGGATAAAAGTTTTATTATAGTGGCAGTGATGGTAAAAGGAATGGTGTAGGAATAGTGTTAGATAAACATTTGAAAGAATGTGTGACGAACGTGACAAGGATGAATGATAGGTTAATAATGGGGAAATTGTTTGGAAGAGTGTGATTATGAATGTCATTAGTGTGTATGCACCCCAAACCGGATGTAACGATGAAGTGAAAGAAAAGTTTTGGCAGGATTTTGATGAAGTTATGATTAGTATTCCAGAAAGTGAGGAGATATGTATAGGAGGTGATTTTAATGGACACGTTGGAGCAGCAAATGATAGTTATTATAGAGTGCATGGAGGGTGGGTTATGGAAAGCGGAATGTTGGTGGTGAGACACTGTCTTAAGCAGCCTCATTGTTTCACCTGGCCATAGTTAATACGCGGTCCCAGAAAAGCGAGGAGCACCTTATTACCTAGTAACCACTCTGCGCAAATCGACTACTTTCTAGTCAAAGGAAGCGAATTGAGTTCTGTAAGGGATTGTAAGGTGCTGCCAGGTGAAGCTCTAGTATTACAACACAGGCTTCTAATACTAGATACCAAGATAAGGATACGCAGCATTAAGTGCAAAAACCGACCTCCTCCTAAGGTAAGATGGAGTATGCTGAAAAGAAAGAGTATGCAAGTCGTTTTCTACAAAATATGATAGATAAAGTGATTGAAATTAATGATATGAAGGATAAATCTGTGAATGATTGTTGGAATGAAATAGCTGGTATTATTAGGAGTACGACTAAAATAATACTAGAAGAAACGAGAGGCAAAGACAATTGATATGGATACATAGTGGTGGATGTGCAAAAGATTTTGAAAGAAAAGAAGAATAAATATAAAGAGTTGCAGAAAGAAGATAATGAAAGGTTGAAGAAAACGAAAAAGATTGAATACAAGAAATGTAAGAAAAAAGCTAAACGGGCAATAGCTACAGCGAGAGCCCAGGCCCAAGATAGAATTTATAATTTGTTAGATGGGCCTCGAAGGCAAAAGGCGCTGTACCGTATTACTAAAGCCCATGAGGATCGAACGAGAGATATTAGGCATGTCAAGTGCATAAAAGATGCAGCTGGTAAAGTTTTAATTAAAGACGAGGAAATAAGCCAGCGTTGGAAGGAATATTTTGTAAGATTAATGGATGAAGAGAATTTATGGAGTGGAGAGTTAAAAGAGAACGTCGATCTAGTAGGGGAAATTATAATAGATGAGGTAAGAAACGAATGAGTACGGTAAGAGTACGACACATAGCGACACTTATATTGTTAACGGGTGTCGCCAAACACGGTTAAGAGTACGACACATAGCAACACTTATATTGTTAACGGGTGTCGCCAAACACGGTTAAGAGTACGACACATAGCGACACTTATATTGTTAACGGGTGTCGCCAAACACGGTTAAGAGTACGACACATAGCGACACTTATATTGTTAACGGGTGTCGCCAAACACGGTTAAGAGTACGACACATAGCAACACTTATATTGTTAACGAGTGTCGCCAAACACGGTTAAGAGTACGACACATAGCGACACTTATATTGTTAACGGGTGTCGCCAAACACGGTTAAGAGTACGACACATAGCGACACTTATATTGTTAACGGGTGTCGCCAAACACGGTTAAGAGTACGACACATAGCGACACTTATATTGTTAACGGGTGTCGCCAAACACGGTTAAGAGTACGACACATAGCAACACTTATATTGTTAACGGGTGTCGCCAAACACGGTTAAGAGTACGACACATAGCGACACTTATATTGTTAACGGGTGTCGCCAAACACGGTTAAGAGTACGACACATAGCGACACTTATATTGTTAACGGGTGTCGCCAAACCTGATCAAGAGGTAGACTCCCAAAATGGGCCATTGGCCAATTAAACTTGGAAATGGCCCGGGAGTCTGCTATAGTACAGCGCTGGGGCGCGGCAGGACAGCTGGCCACTGGTGTGGAAGGACTCGCTGGTCAAATAAGAAGTGCCCTTGAGGCAGTATGCGATGCGGCGATGAGTTTTTCATCGAACTTGGTTAACTCTATCTGATGCCCCCAGGTCAACAATTACATTCCCAAAAAGGGTTGACGTCAGGTAGGCAGTCGGTTAGATGATCGCGAGTTAACTACTACAGTAGTTTTTACTATATACCTATTATTATAAATATATAAATTGTATTGCAGGTAACCAAAGAAAACTCTATAAGAAATTAATGCGCTTTAACCGTCATGAATTCAGTAAAATGAGCGGATACGGTTCATTTAACATAGACGCGACACTACCTTTGGCGCTAAGTGAGCTACTTGCTCAATATATTATCGTATTACTTCAATTTACCTTTCTTTAGATAAATAAGGAACACAAAGCAGTCACGAGGACTGCCGACAGAAGTGAAAATTTAAAACAATAACAGTTAGAAGCAAGTATAAACAGTTAGAAGCAAGAATAAACAGTTAGAAGCAAGAATAAACAGTTAGAAGCAAGAATAAACAGTTAAAAGCAAGAATAAACAGAAGCAAGAATAAACAGTTAGAAGCAAGAATAAACAGTTGTTATTTTTTGGATTTTATCTTTTAACTATCCGTATGGTGACGGAGTAAGAAGTGTGAAGAGTGCAATTAACCACTCCCTATTTTGCCCGCGGGTGTCGTAAAATACGACCAAAGGATATAATACGCATTTAACACCTATGCAAGACAAAGAAAACTTGAAATAAAACCCTGTACCAACCTGTCTCACCAGTATGGTATAACGTATTGTGATCAGGCTCGAGCCTACCTGTAAGAGCGTACATGAGCTGAAATGATGATGATGATTGTTTGCATGATCAAATTAAATTATTAATTAATCGTCACAGATATAGCGACATTGACATATCTACAGATGTATACGTCACGTCACCATGTCGATGACGACTTACTTGAACTTACATCCGCACTGGTCTATAATAGCGGCGCTATGTTTTATTAACCAGTTATTAGTGTCTCGTGTACCTGTATAAAATTATTAAATTCGTTATCAGTAATAGAGTTTTATTTACTAACTTTATTTTATACTCTGCAGAATTGGTTATTGGTGAGTGTAATTCACGAACCATTTGGGTTTCGTGAAACACCGGTCAGAATATGCAGATAACATGTATGCAAGAGATGCAAAACTCGAAGTAACCTTCTGTCGAACAGTTAGCAAGTTATACAATTGTTTTATTAGTAAAATTCGTAGTTTATTTGGACAATCAATAGCTCAATTATATTAGATATTGGCTGAGCCGTCAAACTTCATTTGCGTCCCTTGCGAGAGTATGTGTTGAGAAGAGGGGGCACTTACATATTGTAATTTTTTTACATATCTATATATCTAAAAATCAATTGCTGTTCGTTAGTCTCGCTAAAACTCGCGAACGGCCAGACCGATTTGGCTAATTTTGGTCTTGAATTATTTGTGGAAGTCAAGGGAAGATTTAAACGGTGAGAAAATACGGAAATTTTGCGAGTGAAATACTAAAAAAATAAATAAAAAAGCAATCAATTTGCCCATACAAATTGTTCTTACCTGTCAAACATTTGATGTTCGTCCGATCTAGATTAAAAAAAAAGTTTTGGAATGGATAAGAAAAGGCGGTATTTTAAGTACCTACACCCATAACTTCCGATCGACTGCATCAAATTGGATATTTTTTTTATTGTTAGGACAAGGTTGGTATAGAAGAAAATTAATAGAAAAGATATTTGATATTAAAACTAGATGATCTAGCGAACTTCGTAGTTCGTACCGCCTTTTTTCGTAATTATTTTGTTTTAGTATTTGTCAGTTTGGTTTTAGTATTATTCGAGCGGTGACGGAGTTAGAATACAATTTACCACCCGTGGGTGTCGTAAAGGCGACTAAGGGATATAATATGCGTATAATTGCATAGATGCAAGAGAAGAAAAAAATCCTATATTAACACATCTTACCAGCGTGGTAAAGTAGGTCGATTTCCCTCCCATAGTGGCGGAGGTGTGAGCCCAACAGTGGGACGTGTATGGGCTGAGATGATGTTGACAATTTATCAGCCTGCTAAAAATGGCGTAAAGTTACGGATCAAGGAAATATAAAATATTTTCGTAAATTCAATCCAGTTAGATTATCAATAAATTCATTATATTGACATGTTTATGGCCGAGGCCGGAGACCGTCTCACCTTCGGCAGGAGCACCTCTCCTCCTTTCAACATCCAGGGAACTGGCCAAACGCTATTCAAGCGATGTACAAACCCGTGAGATGTGGTACCAAGTGCTCAAGGACCAGTGCCAGCACCCATTAGGGTAGACCGTCTGGCTGGAGCGTGATAGATTTAACACGTATATGCGCCACTGCTGCCCCATCTCCGTGTCCGTGGCGGGGAAGTTCCCGGTTACTGTCCAGCAAAGCAATGATTGGGGGAGTTTTTTGCGGTGGGAATAGGTCCTCGACAACCCTGATGAGGAGGCCGAATTGGAAAATTTCTGTGAGCGGAGGAGGATGTAGCTTTCTCAACACCGCGCGATAGAGGCGACCCCAGGAGTTACGCTCAAGACTGTCTAGATATCGAAAATAGGCGGTACGAAGTTCGCCGGGTCAGCTAGTTTTATATACTTATAACGCACAAAGCACGCAACAAAAGCTCTGAAAAGGGATACGTTTTGGCAGTTTTTGCTACCTTTTTCACTGCTGCCGTGGGCCGGTCCGTCCAGAGCGAGACAGCCGGAAGCCCAACTTTCTGAGTGCGGGTGGTGATTTTGGTGATGCCCTTCGTATTACCAAATCTCATTGCACGCCTTCACTTTGTTCATGGTAGGCAGTGACCTGGTCTGGTACAAGTCCATGAGCTGTATCACTTACCATTAGGTGCGCTGTTTGTATTTATGTACGTGAATAAGTTGGTAAGATTATTTTTGATTGAAATAATATAGCATATAACAAAATTTCACTCATCTGTGCTAATTGTCAAGATGATTCCGAACCGACCAGATGCGTTTGCGTCACGGGTAAGTTTATTAATTGATTTACTGATATTTTTGTGCGAGATTGGTGGTGATAGGCTTTATATACATTTGATAACTCATAAACAATACCTTTGAGTAGTTTTTGTTTAACTAAATCGCGTAACAGCTATTTTATGAGCTTTGATATTTGTGTGTGCTACGGGTATCCCGTTGCCCGTTAGTGGATAAAGCAATTCAAATAAACTGCGTCATACCCGTAGTACATTGCCAATAACGTTATAGGATGCACCCATGCCTTTTTTGTTTATTTTATTATGAATATGATGTGTTTTGTTGTTTGTACAGCATGCAGCATTTGACATCTGTCACAGAGATCAAGCTATATTTTATGGACTATAGTGTGGTGGATTGATATGTTAACCACTATGCTATTAACGCTATTAATTATACATTAAGTTGTATAAATATTACGCTTATATGCTTTTTTAAAATGTTTTACTTCCTGAGAATATAACCAGGCCCGCCGCTAGCTGGTTCATCGCCCGCTGCAATACTGACTATGCCGCCCCTTTTTTATAGGCTGTGGTCTGGGCACATCCCGCCTAATCCGTCTGGGGCGAAGCATGAGCGTCGTGCGACCCCATAACCTACCCCCTCGGCGTCGACAGCTCAGCGGATTACCCTTTAGGGTACCGTCCCCTTTTACGCTCTGGCAACATTGCAGTGTTGCTGACCGGGGAGTCAGCTTGGGCAGGCGGTTCACGGGTGACCTGCCGCTGGTGGAGCGTGTCGTGGCAGAGGAATTCCTCCTGGACCCGCTCCACCGCCACCCTCTGTAAGAAAACTGCCTTGCAGAAGGCGACAACCGCGTTCCAGTTCCTGACGCTGCCGACCGCTAGATCATCGTTAGAACGATATTCGACGAATATTCGTCGACACCGATGACTGCGACGAGTTTACGGTGCTGCTCTGACCAGGCCACGCACTCTCCGAGCGTGTGTTGCAGCGTATCCTCGTCACAATCGCACTGGTGATAGGACGATGTGCTTTCCTTCCTCAAAACCTTGTGCAGGTACTTGGCGAAGCAACCGCTCCCCGTCCAACACCTGCAACAGTCGTAAAAAAAGCACCCCGTGTCGCCGATCCAATCACTTATTCAGCACCGGCCGGCAGGCGTCAACGGTCCTGACAACGAATCGAGACCTCTCCAGCCAGACTACCATTCGGTGACATCTCGCCGGGCGTTAATCCGCCAGGCGGTAATCTTCTTGATGAAGACCATGCCGCCTCCGGCTCGCGTCTCCGACACCCGTCGGAATAACCCAGCGAGATCTCCGCTTTAGGTCCCAAGGAGGAGGCCCGGCCGACAGGCACGCTGCCTTCGTCGCCACCGTGCGGTATCCGCGTATGGCTCTGACCGCCATGGCTCTCTGTGGACGCCACAGGATAACCCAGAAGATTGACGGTCAGGGAGGGGTCTCACACCGGTGCACCGGGCCACCGACCGGAAGACCCCCGCGTACAGCCGTCGATACGCAGCGCTGGGTTCGACCTCGTTCAGCATGAGCCAAGAGAGGGTGATCGCCGCTCTGATAAGCCATGGAGAAAGTCCGCGGAAATACTCACGGAATCACTAACGCCCATCGAGCACCAGACCAAAGCATTTCATGTGGGCCCAGATGCTAATTTCGACCGAATTGACGATGGTCGAGATGCCGGTGAGAGGACCCATACGGGCCCCGTGGAATAAGAGGGCCCTCTTCGTCTTATCCAGGGAAACCTTCAATCTCAGTGCCTCGATCCACCTGACAATCTCCTCGGTGCCGAGAGTTGCCAGGCTTGCCACCTCCTCCAGTATTCCACCCCGCACTATGACGAGCGTATCGTCAGCGTAACAAATTACGCCCAGCCCGGGTGGGAGGCTCCCTCTCAACGCTCAGTCGTAGCCGATGTTCCACAGGGTGGGCCCGGGGACCGACCCCTGTGGGACAACGCACGTCATGGGTGTTCGCATAACATCCCCCAATCGGTTGGTATAGAGGACGGTAAACGGGCACCCCGTGATACCGGAGCGCCTCCCTGATGCAGCTCAATGGCAGACGATTGAATGCGTTGGCGATGTCTAATGACATCGCCAATAGTACCCCTCCACTGGTGACAGCTTCCGTCACCATGGCCCTCAAGCACAGCAAGAACGCGATCGTCGAACGCCCCTCCCTAAAACCAAACAGATTGTCCGACAGATCGGGCCCGACCCCAACGAGGTGTCGCTCAATGCGGTCAGCCAGAAACCTTTCCATCAGCTTACCTGAATCGTCGAGCAGTATGATGGGCCTGTAGGCCGCGGTCGACTCCAGAGGGGGTCCTGGCTTCGGCAGGAGCACCAACCTCTCCTCCTTCCAGCACCCAGGGAACTAACCGGATGCCAAACAAGCGTCGAACAGTCGCCTGAGGCGTGGTCCCAGGTGCTCGAGGACCAGGGCCAGGACATAGTTGGGTACATCTTTGGGCCCGGGTGTAGTGGATTTTATGCGCATTCGCGCCACCGCCACCCCCCATCTCCATCTTCGTGATGAGCGGAATGCTTTAGTCTGTCTTCCGGTTGCTGTCTAGTGAAGCCATGACCGAGGACGTGTGCCCGGCGTGAAAATAGGTCCTCAACGACCCTGGTGAGGAGGCCAGACGCGAAGCTTGCTCAGCGCCGCGTGATAGGGGCGATCCCAGGGGTCACGCTTGAGACTGTCCAGCATCTCTTTCCGATTGACGGTTTAGCGAGACGGAGAGCCAACCTAAAGGCCGCGCACTACGGTAACCCTCGTACAGCTGCTGGTGTAGGACTTCTGGGCGCGTACGCACACGGCCTGGAGATCTGCCAACTGTCGAGATCATCAAGGAACCGCGCTGTTCGGGGAGAGACACTGCACACGAGGCATGGTCGCATCGCAAGTCTGCGTTAACGCATAGCGGATCCTGTCAGCCTTGGCGTCTACCCCGTCCGCCTGGGTCGTTGAGAACATCCTGTGGTCGGATAGATTCTCGACCTCCTCCTGGACGCACCAGTTTCCGTGCTCCCATGTGCCGCCAGCGACTTGGGCGGCGCTGGCGCAAGTATCTGCGCTTGATGCCGCCCTAGTCGAGGGCAAGGGTGACTGGACCGGGGATTTAGTCTGTCACCCGCAGAGAGACTGACCGCGCGATGGCGACCGACGTCCCCATGGGGGAACGTCCCGCAACCGCCGTATTCTGTCGAGCCGGCCACTGAAGACAAGTTACTCTGCAGCGGTGGTTGGCCCAACAACGAAGGCGACGTGCCACGGGTGGGTCATGGGGTCGCCCGCCGCCTTTCCGTCGCTTCGGACGGAGCCGGGCGGGCGGTGATGACCATGGCCCATCCCTAAAAACAAAAAAATAGAGGAAGTTGCCCTAACTTCCAGTACTTAACTTTCAATGGGGTATCACCCCATTGAAAAGCAGCATGTTAGATTTATCGGATGCCAATTGCTGGCGGTGTTAACGCCAAACAGTGGGTTTTTTTTTACATACTATTAAATTTATTATACTTATGGTGGGGTGAATACATGGGTGGGTGAATACATGGGTGGGTGAATACATGGGTGGGTGTGTACATGAACTACGTGATGAGTCGCTCGATTTACCGACACCCCCACCCCCACCCCCTGGACGCGCCGCCCGCGTGCAGTGCACGCCCGCTTACGGCGGGCCTGGATATAACTGCACTTCAGGCGGATCTATCGTGATTACAAAAGTATTGCCTTATTTTTTTTTTGGGTCTTTTTTACCTTATATCCCCTATTTTGTAAAAGTACCCTTAGAAAAGAACATATCCTCTGACGGGTTGATTATCGAAATAATTTTCTTTTATAATGAGTCTTTATATCGATTTTCAATGAAGTAGCTCGTGTACTAAGCTGTATAAGTTACTACAGTTTTTTGAATATCCCACGGGAACTCTTTAATTGTTCATGATTAGAAGTATTCTAAGTGTTGTCCGGGGACAAAAGGAACTATTTTTCCTTCAGCGCACACGCCGTCCATTCCATCCGGGAGACGAAAGGACGGCGCGCAGGCTCATACCCCACCGTAACCTCTCACCGTTGCCATTGGGCCGACCGCCCGTACCGAATTCCTTGACGTCGGTTGCCAGTACGGCGGGATACCCTTTCGGGTACCCTCCATTTCTAACGTCCCTCTCGGGACGTCGGTTGGCCTCACGTGGACAGCATCACTACGGGTGACGGACTATTCCCCGGTTCAGTTACCCGCGGCCTCGGCAAGGGGACATCAGGCGCAGTACTCGCGCCTGCGCCGCCCGCGTCGCCGTAGAGGAGTCGCTCTCGCGCACGCTCCGCCGCCTCCTTCCGTGACATGACGGCCTCACAGAAGGCGGCGACCGCGTCCCAGTTCTTGACGCTGTCAAGCATTTTTCTAGCGATGAATGCCAGCGTCAGGTCGGCTTCGGAGATTAGCCCGTACAAACAGAAAAATAAAAAATTGTAAAAAATATGTGTTCTATTTCACTTCTAAAATCCGCCTGACTCGGTTTTAGTATTTGTTTTTTAATGTTTTATAATATGAACTTAGCAGTAATAACATGTGTGCGTATTTATTTATGTAAATCTCTTTTTCTAATTATCGCTAATTAGGTACAGGTTCTTCGTATTCAGTTCATGACTACACGTCTGAATAATATTCTGAATCCTCACCACCTACTTCTATTCTACTTGTATTCATTTTTTCGGAAATGTCTATTGATTGACTATTTGGCCCGGATGACACGTTTCATCTTCAATCTTAATAATATGAGCTAGTCAGTGTTTCCACCGCCGCCGCGCCGTCTTGCGGTCACTTGACCAATACTCTAAACCTTTCTTTAAAAACGTAGTACTTTATTCAATTCACTAACGTTCTTCTTCAAAAACGTTCGCGTTTTGTTAGCGAGACACCCCTTTACGTGAGCCCATACCCGAAGTGCCGGTATACGTCCTTCCTCCAGGCGCCCCGCATGACGACAAGAACGAACAAGTATTACTTTATAGTAATACTGGAGTTATCTCCAACATAAAAAAATATTTAATTAATAAATAATTCCCTCCCATTGTGGAGGAGGACCGAGCCCAACAGTGGGACGTATGTGAGCTGCGATAAAGAAAAAAAAAATAAAAGCATCAATGATGATGAGATAGTAAAAATATGGTTAAAGTATTGTCATATTCCTTCCTACATGTGACTGACATAAAACAACAATATATCACACGAAGCGGGCGGATACAACTAGTATTTAATAAAATTAATTACAATAATTTTATATTAGAATGTAATTTGGAAAATGAGTTCTATGTTTGTAGCACTTAATATAATTACTTGAGTTTTACGAGTTTTAGTTGAACCTATATTGAAACTATTATTTAAATGTAATGGAATATATTAACTGAACTGGTATTTAACATATATTTTATGCTTATTATATTTCAATATCTAAAGAACAAAATTGCTACCATCTTTTGCAATCTGCTTACATCTCTTAAACTAAACTAAGGATTTTTATGCAATCTCATCGATAGACAGAGTGATTTAAGAGAAATTTTAGTTACATGTTTTATACATATATAATATAGTAGAGAAAAGCCGACAATATCAAACAATTGTAAGGTAATATAAAATGTAGATCATATGTAGATCAATTAAAATAATGTAATATAAAATAATATGTAGTAAAGATATTCCTCAAAAGCGCTACCCATTACAAACTTCATCATCATCATCATCATCATTTCAGTCTATCGCCGTCCACTGCTGGACGTAGGCCTCCCTCATGTTACGACACAGTGCGGTCCTGTGCCGGATACACTCGTTCTTCTGGGGACTGCCGCATTTCAGATTCCATCATGTAGAATAATACCGAGCATAGCCCGCTCCACAGCACGCTGACCGACTTGGAGCTTGATTATGAGGCCTACATTTAAGGAGCACGTTTCCGTGCCGTAAGTCATCACTGGTAACACACACTGGTCATAGAACTGTGTTTTCAGACGCAGAGGTATGTTACACGAGAAGATTCTCTTAAGTTTCCCGAACCCTGCTCAACCGAGTTGAATTCGTCGGCTGACCTCTTTCTCGAAATTGGATCTACCTAATTGGACTGTTTGTCCTAGGTAAACATGATGATCGACAACTTCGAGAATGACATTGCCAATTAGGACAAGTACAGGAATGACATGGGCATTTGACATGACTTTCGTATTGTCCAAGTTCATTCATAAGCCCACTAGTTGGGATACCCTGCTCAGACCGTTGTGCACGGTGCCAAGGTCCTCCATGGATTTTGCAATAACGACCATATCGTCTGCAAATTGAAAGTGAGTAATATATTTGCCGTTGATGTTGATGCCTAGTCCGGTCCAGTCTAAGAGCTTGAAGACGTCCTCCAGTGCAGTGGTGAACAGTTTCGGAGAGATGACGTTTTCCTGTCTTACACCTTTCTGCAAATGCATCGGTTTCGTATTTTTATCCTAGATACGGACTGACATTGTGGCGTTCCTATACAAATACTTCGATATAACGATGGTCGATTTGGCACCGTTGAAGGGATTGCAACACTGCCCAAGGTTCGACTGAATCAAAGGCTTAATGCTAGTTCTTGCTTGCTTCATAGTTAATACTAAACGCTATGGCGTTTGCGGACTATGAGAAAGTCTTTGATTCAGTGTATACACAGAGGCCGATTATACTGCTCAGTCTTCAGAATAGTCTACCGAAGCATGAGGATATGGTCTATGATACTATAGGCTTTTCAGGTGCCGGCTTGTTCGGGCGACTGTAAGTCATCAAGCTTGCACTTGATTCGATTGGTAATGACCCTCGAAAACAACTTGTAGACGTGGCTCAAGAATGAGATGGGTCTGTAGTTCTTTACAAGAGCTTTGTTGCCCTTCTTGAATAACAGCACCACCACACTCCTGGTCTATGACTCTGGAAAATTACCTCCGAGGATATCAGAGTTAGATAGCTTTTGAAGGGGCTTTTAAGACCGACCACCGGCCTTCAGGAGCTCTGCCGTAATTCCCTCATCTCCTGATGCCTTACTGTTTCTTAAATGTTTTAGACCTATTCTGATCTCGTACAAGCTGATGTCTGGGATTTCTTCGGTATAGTGATGAGTAAGATGAGTTGATCCTGGACTAAGCCGACAACAGGATTTCGGGATGATTTATATAACTGTCCATAGAACCTTTAGACCTCTCCCAAGATCTCACTTTGGGATGAAATGACAGTGCCGTTATCGGTCTTCAGCTTAGTCATTTGGCTTTGCCCAATAGACAGATCTTGTGCGAACACTTTTGAGCCACGGTTCCGCTCTATCACTTATTTAATACGAGTCGTATTAACTCAGAAAATATATCGCGATGCACAGACCTGGAGATCTATCTATTTAGCAGCCTATGTTTGGATCAATCGGCTGAAGACTGCGCCGTCATTTCTTTACCCCTTTCCATGAGCTTGAGAGTCTGGTCAGAAGTTACTTCGGTCTATTACCGCGGCGAGCCTTGAAAAATGTTGACCCAACCGCGTGGACAGTTTTCCTGAACCTGTTGTTCATATCGTTCGGAGATTCGCACTCGTCTAGATATTGAAAGCGATTTTTTAGTTCAAGTTGAAAGCTTTTGAGGTTCTGATATTGGACAAGTGTAATAGAGGGTAGACTTAGACTAGACAAATCTACAAATCTGTGTGACGCGATGTTCACCTGTTCAATATGCAGCGTATTGAAGAGGCAATAGAGAGAAACTGCGGCTCCAAAGTGTTCGAGATTTGTCTATCGGGCACAGCCTAATAACCAAGCTGAAGACCAATGATGGCACTGTTATTTCATCCCAAAATGAGGTCTTAAGAGTGGCCGAAAGTTTCTATAGGCAGTTGTATAGATCATCTCAAAACCCTGTTGCCGGATTAGATAGCTCTTGGGATATTCCATATAGCTGACCACGGAGGATAAGAAAATCGGTACCGGTGGTCGGCCCAACGACAAAGGTGACGAGCTACGATGGGTTATGGGGCCCGCACGCCGCCTCTCCATTGCCCCGGATGGAGCGGGGCGGCGGGTGCGCTGATCATAGTTCAGCCCAAAAAAAAAATACTGCAGTCCCTTCATAGGTGCCAAATTGACTATCGATACAGCAAAGTGCTACCCGCTATCTATCGCTACTATGTCGGTCCGCATCCGGGATAATTAAATCCGAAGTACGAAACTGATTCACTCACAGAGAGATGTGAGACAGAGAAACGTTTACTCTCCGAAACTGTTCACCACTACACTAGAAGATGTCTTCAAGCTCTTAGACTGGTCTGGACTCGGCATCAATATCAATGGCGAATACATCACTCAGCTTCGACTTGCTGACGATATTGCAGTCATGGCAAAATCCCTGGAGGACCTTGAAACCATGCTCAATGATTTCAGCAGGACTTCTCAACTCGTGAGCCTACAAGTGAACACGGGCAAGATGAAAGTTTTCTCTAATGCCCGTCTCATTCCTGTACCGGTCCTAGTTGGCAATGCGATTCTCGAAGTTGTCGATCACTACATTTATCAAGGACAAGCAGTCCAGTTAGGTAGATCCAATTTCAAGAAAGAGGTCAGCCGACGAATTTAACTCGGCTGGGCAGCGTTTGGAAAACTTGAGAGGATCTTCTCGTCCAATATACCGCAGGGTCTGAAAACAAAGGTTTATAACCAGTCTGTGTTATCAGCAGTATAATGACCTACGCCACTGAAACGTGGTTTCTAAATGTCGGCTTCATAAAAAAGCTCAAAGTCGTTCAACGTGATATGGGGAGGGCTATGCTCGGTATTTCTCTACGTGATAAAGTTCAGAATACGGCAATTCGTAGATGAACGGGTTTAACCGACATGGTCCGCAGAATTAGCACGTTGAAATGGCTATGGGCAGGCCACGTCACTCGTCGAACCAACAACCGTTGGGGAAGAAAGTTTCTCGAGTGGCGACTATGAATCGGACGACGCAGCGTAGGACGACCCCATACTAGGTGGACTGGTGATATCTTAAAAGCCTCAAGGAACCGTTGGATGCAAATGGCACAGGATCGTTCCGAGTAGCATACTCGTGGGGAGGGCTATGTCCAGCAGTGGACGTCTATAGGCTGATGGATGGATTACTAAAAATAATTATTATTAATTTGAGTGCACAGATGGCGTAGTGGTTAATTTAACGACCCACCGGGCCAGTGGCGTGAGACAATCTAATGCAGGTGAACACTTTGTGTGATCCACAAATTATTATTCTCAGTCTGGTTGTGATTGTGCCACTTAATTATTAATAAATTTATAAAGTCCGTTAGTTGTAGTCCCCCGCAATATAAAGAATATAACCTTAGTGTAGGGTGTTGCTTTAAAAAATGGATTAGAAACGTGGAGCATTTAATGTATATAAAATTTGCCTTTTGCAGAATATCATTGCAACAAATATTTAATCAGAAATTTAAATAATGCGTGGGCAGAGTGACCGAATACTGAAGCGAAGAGAGGGCAGGTCGCGAGTGACATATAAAAGCTCAACAATAAAACCAACGACATATACAAATATTTTCAATAAGAATACGAAGAATACTTTAAAGTCGGATGTGAAACAAATGATTTATCCTCTATATTTGATACAAAATATATTTTTGTCACCAAATTATATTATTCGAAAAAATTTTATTACAGCAACTGGAGGGAAAATTTACTTAGTAATGATCCTGTCCCTTTTAGTGTTACTTTCGATTTCTTGCTACAATACGGCAGCGATGGTCACCGAACATAATAACCAATTTGATAATTTTATTTCGTATGCATCATTTTACTTTTTTTACATAAATTACACGATCTATTCAATTGTTATAGTTATTTTGCAAATGATACACAGAGAAGACCACCTCTTACTTATAATGAAAATACAGATAATTCACGAAAGCATGAGTTTAAAGGAAAAACATATCAAGAACTTCGTCATCGGCAATTGGATGTTATGTCTTGTCTACATCTCTATTAATGTCATTTTAATAACTTTCATCTTTAATTTATTTAATTATTTCAATCCAGTGGATATTATTTTTAATTATCTAATCGTTAAAATCCAAATTGATTTAATTTATAGTATTCGTATTATTGTACTATTGACCAAATACCTTAATGAATGGTCAAATAATACGTTTGTAAACTATGATATAGAAAACGGCAATTATCTTTACAAAATGTATGACACCTATATAAAAATTTTAAAATCTTACAACTTATGTTCGAAGATTTTTAATGCATTGGTAAGATATTTTCTAAATAGTAGTTGTGCGTTAAGGAGTAGACTATATAAAAGTTTAAATATCAATGCCCCTACAGTGACTTACTATTTCACACTGACTAATAGTGGAGGACAGTCCTGCGCAACATTGGAATTTTTTTTTATCCCCTATATCACTGCAATCTGTCGCCTTGGAACATTAAACAGTGGGTAATAACTGTCATGCTCGATATGCGACCTGTGTCGCATCCTATATTATTTTATTGTTTAAGTATGTCCTGGGGCATCTTCCTCTTCAATCTGCGTGTCGTTTGGTTTTCTTTCATCAGGATATTATCCAAGCTGTTCGGATGATTTGTAATCCTTTCCTTGTATGAGTTGGTGTGGTGAAGAACTTCTTGTTTGACAGTGGTTATATGTAAGTCATGATGGAGCTGTTTGTTTGTGACGGACCAAGGGGCGTCAGTAATTATTCTCAGCATCTTATTTTGGAATCGTTGTAAAATTTCGATATTGGAGTCAGAAGCTGTTCCCCAGAGTTGTATACCATAGGTCCAAATCGGTTTAAGGATTGCTTTGTACAACATTAACTTGCTGCTTAGTGTCAGTTGTGACCGGCGTCCTATCAACCAGTACAGTTTACGTAATTGTAATCCTAATTGTTTCCTTTTTGTAAATAGGTGTTTTTGCCAAGTGAGTCGCTTGTCAAGGTGTATTTCTAGATATTTAACTTGATCTGATTGTGGAATTTCATGTTGTTAAGTTTGACGGGTGGGCAAGTACCTCGTCGCAAGGTAAATGTAACATTGACAGATTTAGTTTCGTTAGCTTTGATGCGCCACTTTTTTAAACAGGTTGATATATCATTGAGCGTGCATTGTAGGAGATTTGCTGCCACAATTGGGTCCGGATGAGCAGTTAAGACCGCGGTGTCACCAGCAAATGTACCAGTAGTAACGCATTCTGATGTTGGTAGGTCGGATGCGTAGATGAGGTATAAAGTAGGGCCTAGCACACTACCTTGTGGGACTCCTGCCGTAATTGGATGTAGGCTTGAGAATTCTTCTCCACTCTGAACAAGAAAGTGTCTATGTTCGATGAAGGACCTCATAATTTTATAAATTTAGGCTGGGAACAGAGACTTTAATTTGAATAGAAGTTCTTCATGCCAGACCCTGTCAAATGCTTGCGACATGTCCAAAAAGACACCCGCACGGAATTTTTACTTTCAAAGGACCTATCAATTTCGCTTATCAGTCTATGGACATGTTCAATGGTACCGTGTTTACGACGAAATCCAAATTGGTGGTTGGGAATTAATTGGCGTTGCTCTAGCAGCGGTGCTAGTCGAAGAGATATTAAGGATTCGTATATTTTCGCCGGTATAGGTAGTAAACTAATTAGCCTGTATGATCTTGGTTCCTCTGGTTGTTTGTTTCGTTTCAACACCATAATAATTTTTGCAACTTTCCACTGTGGAGGTATAAATTGAAGTCTTGTTATGGCATTATAGATAGCCGTAAGCAACTTTATCCCAGACTGCGGTAATTCCTGCAGAATTCTGTTGGTAATGAGGTCATAACCTGGAGCTTTCTTAGAGTTCGATTTTAAAATGATTCCTTCTACTTCTCTTTTAGTGAAGCTCTCAGGTTCGATCCCATCTTAGTCAGAGGTGTCCAGGAATTTCTTGATTTCCTCTATATGTTCTAATGGACCTTCATAGGGGTGGGGTTGAAAGACCTTTATTAAGTGCTCGGCAAATGTATTTGCTTTTTCATGATCGCTACGTGCCCAACTATTATCCGTTTTTCTAATTTGAGGAGAGGGTAGTACTGGCCTTTTAATTTTCTCGGTAGCTTTCCAAAGGGAGTAATCTATCGTTGCAGATGCATCAAGGCTTTTCAAGTGTTCCTGGAAGTTTTTATTATTATTCTCCTCTAGAGCTTGTTTAACTTGCCTTATTTTGTGGTTCAATTTCTTTTTAGTTGTAGGACATCTGTTTTGTTGCCATTCCTTTCTGGTTTCTCTTTTTTCCTTGATTAGGTTCAAGATGTGTTGGGCTACACTTGGACTACCGGGCTTCTTTTGCTCTAATGGAGTCGAATTCCACGCCGCATTTTTATATTCGTATTGAAAAATTCGACAGCATTAATGAGGTCTTCTTCTGTTTTGAGTGGAGTGGGTGCTTTAAATGCGTCATCTAATAAATTTCGAAAGAGGAACCAGTTGGTTTTGCTATTGTGCAGCACACATCCTTTTTTAGCCTCTTTTAACTCTGTATTAATATCAACGATTATAGGCGAGTGATCCGATGATAAGTCCCAGCAACTACTGCAGGATATTTTCGTTTTCGTTATTCCTTTACAGATACACCGTCACCATTCTATCAACGTACCACTCGACATCGTAGCAGGGTTCATCCATTTGACCTGGAAACGTTATGGTCTTCAACTGTACGTTTCCAGCGATTATTTCTCCCATGTACAAGCAAGCTCTGGAATGAACTACCTGTTGCTGTGTTTCCCGAGCGCTATGACATGTCCTTCTTTAAACGAGGTTTGAGAAGAGTATTTCCTTCACGGTAGGCAGCGGCCTGACTGTGCCCCTGGTATTGCAAAGGTCCATGTGCAGCAGTTTCACTTACCATCAGGTGTGCTGCTTGCTCGTTTGCCACCATTGGCAATAAAAAAAAAATACAGAAGTCGATTACGTCTGGTATTTTTTTTCTGTCTGAGGGCCAGTAGGTAGGTTGACCTGTTGAGATAAAATACAAATTTTTAGTTTGTATGCATTTTAGTAGTTCTCTACCTCTGGGCGATATGAGTCTAGAGCCCCAAAACGTGTGTTTGGCATTATAGTCCCCTGTAGCTATAAAGTGATGACCCAATAAATCAAAATAGTCACAAAATTGGTTTGCTCTAAAGGCATGTCTTGGAGGGCAATATAGGACTGATACTGTGATGTCGCTAATCCAATCGTGTACCACTATATTGGTTGCCTGGATGTACTCTTTACAATATGACTTTAATTGGTGGTGTTTAATATTAGATTTGATAAGGATAGCTGATCCTCCATGTGCTTGGTGGGTTGGAATTCGTTTTGATTGTATTGGGTTGAAGATATTCTGACCTTGTTAGCTGCTGCTTTTTAGGACGAAGCGGTGGATATTTTACCTTTTATAACTCTTTATAAACAATACAACCCTTATAATTAGCCGGATGGTTTCCTTCACAAAGTATACATTTGACCTTATCAGAGCGCTCTTTCCTGGGACAATTTGATGTATGATGGGATCCTGCACATTTGACACATTTAGGCTTTCTGTGGCAAAAGTTTTGCGTGTGTCCGTATTGTTGACAGTTGGAGCATTGAGGGATTGTACGCTTGGATCTAGGTGATTCAATATCTATGCAACAGTTAAGTATAGATTTAATGTTGTAGACATCTTTGTTATTATGATTAGGTAGTAAATCAATGAAGAATATTGGTAAAGGCTGTTTTGTTTTACTATTTTTAATATTCCAGATGTTAGTTGCTTTGTGTCCTAATTCTTCTAGTGCCTGTTGTCTTCTAGTGTTGTTGGTCGTTCGATGGATGGATGCCTTTGAGTACTACCCTACAGCTCCTCTCGATTTTAGGTTTGTACGTGTAAAACTCAGTTTCTCTACTCTCTAATTCTTTGTAAATAACAGAATAGGTTTCATGAGTTTTAGCTAAAATTTTAACTTGCTCACCTCGAAGGATTTTTATTTCATATTCCCCATGTGCTATTACACTCTCTAGCATTTTTGTGAGGGGTTGAATGTTACTAACATTGTCAATAAAAAGTGGTGGGGGCTTTAGTTTCACTTGTTTATTCACTTCAGATGGTTTTTGTTGCTCTGTATTCTCAAGTTCAAAAAATCTGTTAGAAGTTGGAATAACAGCTGATAGCCATTAATTTGGTTTGGATTTCAGGTTCCTGGTTTGTGTATCAGGACTACTTCTCATTCTTTTGCAGTTGTTAACTTCCTGCCACTTTCCATGGTCATTGTGACTAGGACGGTGGACTCCACTGTTTTCAGATTCGATATCGGTAGTTGTGTGCACAGTGAGATTCCCTACAGATGCTGATCTCGTTTTTTTGTAGAAACATGCTTGGATGGAAAGCTTGCTGTACGAGTTTTTTATTAGTGCTTCCAGATGCATTTACTGGTACAGGAGCCTGGTCGCCTACCCCTGTGCAGTCCTGGGTAACATATTTCACACTCGGAGGCCTGGGTACCTGCAGGCGCCGGGGGTTAGCCGGAGCGTATGACATATCAGTCTCATTATTATGCGACATTTCATAGGTTAGTTTGGAAGAATGGTACATACGACACTTTTCCAAGGTGCTGCAGCCACGCTTTTGGAGGGCATTTAACTCCTCCAGGCTTGTGGTTGCCTGGTACAGGTTAATTGACCGCCGCCTGTTACTCGGCGTTGTTGCTCGTTTAGCACCACCCGGGGGAACGTGTAGGGTGGGTCTAGGAAAAGGTGGTAAATCTTACGGACGAGAGCAACTCCACCCCCCAATGGAATGGAAAATGTATGACTCGAAATAAGTATAAAGGTTGTAAACTAGAGACATTTTATTGACCTATCATTATAGTCCATAAAATATAGCGTGATCTCTGTGACAGTTGTCCCTAGTACTGTCACGCTTACGATGAAGTTCGTAGTTTTTTATCGATAAAACTCTTTAGTTTTATAATTGTGATTTTATATTATAATTGAAATACAATCAATGAAAATCATTTTGAATTTATTTCAAACAAAAACTGTTTTTGACTGTTTTAATTATTCAAAAGGAGTACAATCAAGGTCAACGTCACTATTATTGTCATCACTGGAGCGTTCCTGATTGAACTTTTATCGTTTTTGCCAAAGTGGTAGGACCACACTGTCGACAGTTATCTGTCTACAGCCGCGGGCCGGTCCGTCCGGGGCAGTACCACACTCTCGCAGAAAATCGACGTCGGAGTAGTAGCAATTTGCTACTGCGCTACGTTCGGTGAGCGAGAGAGCCGGAAGCCCAACTTTCTGAGGGTGTTTGTGTGTGGAGGGTTTTGGTGGTGCCCTTGGTATCACCGAGCCTTAATGCACGCATTCACACTCCCTTCACTTTCTTCGCGGTAGGCAGCGGCCTTGTAAAGGTCCATGAGCGGCAGCAACACTTACCACCAGGTGTACTGTTTGCTCGTTTGCCACACTTTGCAATAAAAAAAAATAGGGACAGTCGTTAGATCAATCGATCAATCATGACTATTTTATGAATAAAAATGTTTAGTTTATTGACAATAATGCGTAAATAACATTATCATTTACTCTGAGACAAAAAGTAGTTTTTAATGTTTAATTAATTCAATTTTTGTATTTTATAATGTAACTGTCTGTTGTAATTGTAAAAATTATTTTGAAAGTTTTATATAGGTACATACTGTATTGGATTTATTTCTTTTATGAATCTATATAGGTATATAAAAGAAAGTCATGTTAGTTACACTATTTATAACTCAAGAACGGCTGTACAGATTTGCCTGAAAATTGGTGGGGAGGTAGCTTGGAACCAGGAGACGGACATAGGATACTTTTTATTCTGTTCTTCTTCTTCTTAAGGGCAATGAGCTACTTTTATTCCATTTTTTTTTTAAATGTCAATCTGCCGACATTAGCCATCAGCAACTTTTGCCAGTGTCATGTAATGAAACGATCGCGTTCCCGGGTGACGTGACATAAAATGTCAAATAGATTTTTTTTTGGTTCTGTTTATCCATTCGGGCAGGCAAAGGAATTAAATCCCATACAGCCAAATCTGATACAATTTTCTTCATATTATTTAATAATTCTTTATATATAATGGCTTATTTATAGTCATGTCCATCATTAAGTCAAGTCGTTACCATTAATTAGCCGCTGCAAACCTGATTAAATGATTTCTCTGGGAATTTTGGTAGAATATGAAAATACACGTAAACCACTCTTATATCATATTCATCACACTTCAGCACCTTAACTGTATTATATTACATAAAATATCAGCAAAATTCAATATAACACTATAAAACACTAAAAAAATGAATATAATACGAGTACAAACGCTTAACAGGACATTTGCATATTCGCGCCGAAACTCATGTCAAAGAGAATACAAGTCACTATGAAACGTAGGATAAAAAAAATGCATTTGATACGTGATAACAAAACGCAAGTGACAGCTAAACGTAATTTTGTCTATAGTTAAGTATGGTTGAAGATAATTATAATTTGGTCAGAAATAAATAATCAGTAGTTAATTTGTATTCTCTTTGTATCATCATTAACAAGGACGCGACCAAGACGATTCGATCGTCTTGGTCGCGGCCTTGTCTTTCCCGACAAAGCCGTAATGGCTCTTCCATTAGAGACTATATATTCGGCAATTTTGAAAATATATTTATGAAAAAAATTATGGCGCTACGAAGTTCGCCGGGTCAGCTAAGCAATTTAATAAAGATCCGTTATCGATTTACGTATATCGACTGTCCCATCTCTCTTTTATTTTCAGTCCAGTATGACCTTGTACATGCGTAAGCGTCATTTTTCTATAAAATATTTACTAGGTATTTCAGTACTTACGAGGGCGAGGTACATTTTAGGCATGAAAATTAATGTTTTTATATTTATAATATATTGCACTTCAGTTGCAATAAAACTGGCATGAAAATAATGAAAATATATGTGATACAAAATGAAATCATAAACATGTCGCTCGTTCAAACGTATTTCGTCGGTTTCGTTGACATCTGTCACAGAGATCAAGCTATATTTTATGGACTATAGTTTATTGACGTTGTCGTTTAACTTGTACTAGTACCTTTTGCATAGATCTTTACTATATCATCACCATTTAAGCTTATATATTACACACTGCTTGACAAGAGCTTCCTCCATAGTGGGAGAGAGCTGATCTATACCAATATGATTAGACGGATTGATATAGGGTTGTTTGTTCTTCATTGTTTGCATCTCTTGCATAGATTTTATGTTTATTACATCAATTAGTCGTGCTTTACGACGCCCACGGGTAAGACAGAGGTGGTGTATTCATATTAATTCGCACTCATACTTAACGACATATGGATATCTTTTCTTGGTCTAGACAAAACGTCTCTTGTGATGGAAGCGTAACACACTCCATAATCTACAGTATTGTTTGTAATGTCACCATTACGTGATTGTTGTTGTTGTGACGGACTAACCTAAGTCCGATCACATGCGCCTGAGTTATGACAGCATCAGTCGCAGGTAATCCCGCCTGCACCGTACTACGGGCCTAGGGTGGCATCAGTCGCAGGTAATCCCGCCTGCACCGTACTGCGGGCCTAGGGTGGCATCAGTCGCAGGTAATCCCGCCTGCCCCGTACTACGGGCCTAGGGTGGCATCAGTCGCAGGTAATCCCGCCTGCCCCGTACTACGGGCCTAGGGTGGCATCAGTCGCAGGTAATCCCGCCTGCACCGTACTGCGGGCCTAGGGTGGCATCAGTCGCAGGTAATCCCGCCTGCCCCGTACTACGGGCCTAGGGTGGCATCAGTCGCAGGTAATCCCGCCTGCCCCGTACTACGGGCCTAGGGTGGCATCAGTCGCAGGTAATCCCGCCTGCACCGTACTACGGGCCTAGGGTGGCATCAGTCGCAGGTAATCCCGCCTGCCCCGTACTACGGGCCTAGGGTGGCATCAGTCGCAGGTAATCCCGTTTGCACCGTACTACGGGCCTAGGGTGGCATCAGTCGCAGGTAATCCTGCCTGCACCGTACTACGGGCCTAGGGTGGCATCAGTCGCAGGTAATCCCGCCTGCACCGTACTACGGGCCTAGGGTGGCATCAGTCGCAGGTAATCCCGCCTGCACCGTACTACGGGCCTAGGGTGGCATCAGTCGCAGGTAATCCCGCCTGCACCGTACTGCGGGCCTAGTAAGATGAGTGCCAACCCCGCGTACAGCCGGCACGTAATCTTGGGTCCGGCCACATTCAGCATCAGTCAAGAAAGGGCGGACTCCGCGCCGATAAGCCATGGAGCAAGTCGATCGAAATGTTCCCGGGACTAGCAATGTCCGTCGAGCACCAGTACAGGGCCCATGAAATAATAGGGACTCGAAAACGCATATAGCGTTTTATATCCCTTAGTCGTCTCGTGCGATCACCCACGGGTAAGACAGGGGTGGTATATTGTATTCTTACTCCGTCACCACACGGAAGGTGGTTTAATATTATTTGTATATAATTTATAAGTTTCTGTCCAATGTCGATCTGTTATAGAATACTTTTTATCTGCAACTCGTAAAACATTTTCAAGATCACCTATTGAACTATCTTAATGGGCGTTTGCTTTATCTTTTAGATATGTGTATTCGTCGTGCATACATTTTATATAGCATTGTCAAACATTCAAACTGTATTGATGCTTCTCCACGTTGATAATGAATATTTCGATATCGTGAGTATTTTGTATTCTTTATAAACAACATTCGTATATAATCATGTACCTAAGAGATAACTAGCATATATACATTTCATAGAACACCTGTACAAGAACAAAACTCTAAATAAATCCTATACGTTTGTGAACAGTCGCCATAGTAAGTCAATTGCCTCTCGTATTGCGGAGGAGGAGGCTCCAGCACCACAGAGGGAGGTACGTGAGCTGAGATGATGATGATGGTTTCACACTATATCATACACATCATCTGGCATCTTGCAAGACCAAAGCCTGGAATTTACATCATATTATGGAGAAGCCTCGAACCCAGCTGTAGGAAGTGGATTAGCTGCTAAATTTTTAGTGTTTAAAATATAAAAATAACTCAATTTTACTTATGTTTCAGTATATTCACTGGCAACTAATCCTCGGCAATGCAATAATCATACTAAAAGATATCTCAATAATAATATTGGTATGCTTTAGTTTAGAAAGCTTCTATTCAGCTGTACAGAGAGCTGAGAGCGTGTGCGTGATACAGTTAGCTAACGTAAACACATCAGGTGAGTTGTAACTTGTTCAATACATTTAATAGTAATTAATAATGCTGTGCAATGTGTGATAGCGCTGCGTAACGGTGACTACTAATACTACTAATACTTACAACGCTCGTGGAGAGCTTCACATCGATCTGAAACAATTACATATCGTCTGATCAACAATTACACTCCCAAGACCCACCCTTCAGATAGGTGGACGATCAGAAAACTATTGACAATAACTTTGGCAATATGTACGATGAAAGAAAAGAAGTACACACTGCGTCGGCCTCCGATAGAGCACGATAATGTTGATGATAGCGATGATGGCATTCTATAGTAAGTAACTGAACAAATAATTATTAAGATATGTGATATTAAAAAGATGAAATTAGCAGATACGTAACGTAATAACTAAAATAAATAATAGTTTAAAGAACTAAAAAATCACGCTTTTATAGAAAATCTAACTAAAAAATAAAATTTGATAAATTTAGATTAAAAATAGTGTAAATGAAAAATAAATGTTTATTATTGTAAAAAAGCGTGGGGTGCAGTGTCTTCACTTGTACGTTTGATTGTATGTAACCGACTCCAGTGGATTTGATTTTGATCCACTTCAAACGGTTAGATTTCGTTTAAAGTGCTTTTTAAGATATTTTCAGTGATGATCCTTCTCATATCTGCCATTAAATGTTTATAACTATTAACACTATGCACCCCACGCTTTTTTACAATAATAAACATTTATTTTTCATTTACACTATTCTTAATCTAAGTTTATCAAATTTTATTTTTTAGTTAGATTTTCTATTAAAGCGTGATTTTTTAGTTTTTTAAACTATTATTTATTTTCCATTTTTTAGTTGAATTTTCTATAAAAGCGTGTTTTTTAGTTTTTTAATTTAAATTGAATCACTTTGTTATCATAATTTAGAATAGTTAAATAGCAATTACCATTTTTAATCTTGTGAATACCTCTATGTTGTAGTTAGGACGATAACCATTTTCAACAAAAATGAAGCCACTAAAATATGTATCAGTGAATACTTTCAAAGTTATACAACCGTCAGCCGTGACGGCCATAAGTGATCTTAGGACAAGCCGTGTATTATCTATTATTCGTTTATCGGTAATCATCAAATTTTTATCGGATTTGATCACCCATATGTGGGATTGTTCTGTTGCAGTTTGGCCAATGAGCAAATCGTAACTCAAATAATTATCAGGCACGATTATCGTCTCAACAAGAATTGTAACATTGTCAATTACTAATGAAACTTCTGTTTTGCCTAATGCATTTACATATGTATTACCGAATCCTCTTAAAGAGGGCTATTTATTAATTTGCCATTTTTCTCGCGGCACGATCTCTTTTATAACAGATTCTTTTATTAAAGTACAATGGCTACCAAAATCTACGTATCCTGTCAATCGAACATTATAAATACTCACACCTTTTATGAACTTATTGTCTACTCTTAACATGCTATCATCTAGTCATAATGTCTTAATTTCGGCATTTGCACTCCATGCGCTTCTATTGCATTCAGGGTTATCATGACCAAAACGTTTACACTTTTGACATTTAATAATAGGCTTTTTACAGCTAGATACTACATGACATAGGTCATGTAGTATCTAGCTGTAAAAAGCCTTCGTGGCAATTATAACATTTCAAAATTTTATTAAAATCATTTCTTACAGGCTTACGGGAACCTTCATTTACAGGAAGCAGTAACCTCTTATTAGATTTATTGAATTGTTCATGTTTCACACTCCTTAAGTAACCTAATAACTTATCAACATTTTCAAAACCTACTGCCTCCGCTCCGTACCGAACTGACCTGTCCTCTATTCCATACACAATACAATCAATTGCGTTCCTACATACTATACCACATCTATTCAAGGCTATCAATTTATCATAATAATACTCTTCCAATACATCACCAAACTTTGCCCATTTCACCTAACATTTCCGTGAGCAAGTGACCATAATTCTCGTACGTTGGAAATGCACATTTAAGTTTATCTGTCCATTCTTCCCATGTAAGTAATATAGAAGGCTGTCCCTCGCACCACCTTCTTGCAGTGCCAACTAACTTTGGGAGGGCATAGTGCGCAGTTTGCTTACTATCCCAACCGTAAATTTCAGAGCATTCTTTAACTTTATTTAACCATGTAACAATCTTTTGGTTTTTTGATTTAGGATCAAATTCTGGCACTACGTTACTGTTAGTGAACCTTTCTCTACTCTGTGGATTTACAGCTGTGATAAGTTGCAGACTCCTTAAGACATTTCAGTAATTCAGAATTCACTGTATCAACAGATGAAGGCTGCGGCGTCACAGGTGAAGACTCCCTGTCGATCTGCGTTTGGACTGGGCTACGTGACCTTACAACGCTCGCATCACGGGTAGTCTGAACTCTGTCACGCCTCTGCCTAGTACCTCTACAGTGTAGAGTCTACACTCTCTACGGTTACAATCTATTTTATCCTTTGATGACATAAGCGATACCTGACCCTGCAAAGGCGGTGTTACAACTGACTTATATCTACGCTTTTCATAGGACTCGATCCGTTCGGGTGATATTCTCGATCCTTGTTGTTTAGCATCATGATCTTCGGCGTAACGTGTTACTGGCGTACTATTTCCGTGCCTTGAAACATCGTCTCGCGTTCGGGGTCGGCCGCGTCTCGAGGCTTTTCCAAATTCAGGGCTCAAATGCCGTCCAATAGGCCTTCGCCTACTTGTGGACCGGTTACTCGGCATCCTCACTCAATATATTTTTCAATCTATTGTCCAACGCACTGGAATTGAAATTCAAACAACAAGTATCTTTTTCCGCCAAAACATAGCAATCAGTGTTTTAATACAAACGAAATTGCATTATCGGGAAACTATATAACCACAGTGGTTATGCAACACCTTTTTTTTTTTTTTTTGGGGTGGGCTGCGGTCGGCGCGCCTCCGCACCACTCCGTCCGGGGCGACAGAGTGGCTTAAGCACGCAACACCCGCAACCCACCCGAACACCACGTCGCCTTCGTCGTTGGGCCAACCACTGGAGCAGGGTTACTTGTCATCAGTGGTCGGCCCGACGGAATACCCCCTACCCGGGGCACCCTCCCATTGACCGACGTCCCCCCCTCGGGGAGGACGTCGGTCTTTCCTCACGCGATCGGCCTCTCGGCGGGTGACGGACTAATCCCCGGTCACGTCACCCGCGGCCTCGGCTAGGGCGGCATGGCACGCAGGTAATCCCGCCTGCGCCGTCCCAGTCGCCGGCGGCGGGTCGCATCATCGAGGCTGTGCTCCTCGCGCTCGCGACCTGCCGCCTTCTTCTGCGAGATAACTGCCTCGCAGAAGGCTGCGACCGCGTCCCAATTCCTGATGCTGCCGAGCATCTCCCTAGCGATGGTCGGCAGCGTCAGGTGGCACCGATGATTGCGACGAGTTCACGACGCGGCTCTGCCCAAGCGGCACAGACCTCGAGCGTGTGCTGCGCCGTGTTCTCGTCGCAATCGCAGTGGTGGCAGGACGGAGTTCTCTCCCTCCTAGCGACCCTGTACAGGTACTTGCCGAAGCATCCATGCCCCGTCAAGACCTGTACGAGTCGGAAGGAGAGCACCCCGTGCCGCCTTTCCAACCACTGCATCAGCACCAGCCGGAAGGCCTCCACGGTCCAAACACCGTATCGAGGCCTCTCCAGCCGGTCTGCCCAACGGGCGATGACGTCTCGGCGGGCGTCGACGCGCCAGGCGGTGAGTTCTCTCAGGAAAACAACACCGACCCCCCCCCGCGCACCCCCGACACCCGCCGGTACAAGTCGGCGAGCATTTCCGCCTCCAGGTCCCACGGGGGAGTCCCGGCCAACAGGCACGCCGCCTCCGTCGCCACCGTGCGGTACCCGCAGATGATCCTGACCGCCATGATCTTCTGTGGACGCCACAGAAGGGCCCTAAGTCGGGCGGTCATGGATCCCGCCCACACAGGTGCGCCGTAGAGGGCCATCGACCGGATGACCCCCGCGTACAGCTGTCGACATGCCGCGCTCGGTCCGCCCACATTCGGCATCAGCCATTGTAGGGCGGACGCCACGCCGACGAGCCGCGGGACGAGCCTGCGGAAATACTCCCGAAACCACCATCGCCCGTCGAGCACCAAGCCCAAGTACTTCATATGGGCCTGGATGCTGATCCCAACCGAATTGACGGTGATCGAGACGCCGATGGGAGGGTCCATACGGGGCCCATGGAACAAGAGGGCCTCCGTCTTGTCCAGGGCCACCCTCAACCCCAGCGCCTCGATCCGCCTGACGACCTCTTCGGTGCCTGAGGTCGCCAGGCTTACCGCCTCTTGTAGCGTCCCACCGCAGGCTGTGACGAGCGTGTCGTCGGCGTAACAAATCACGCCCAGCCCGGGTGGGAGGCTCCCCCGCAACGCCCAGTCGTAGCCGATGTGCCACAGGGTGGGTCCGAGGACCGACCCCTGTGGAACACCGCACGTCATGGGCGTTCACACAACGTCCCCTACTCGGTTGGCGTAGAGGACGCTGCGTCCCTCCAAATAGTCTGCCACCAGCCGCCTCAGGTAAACTGGCACTCCGTGGTAACGGAGCGCCTCCCTGACGCAGCTGAATGGCAGACTATTGAATGCGTTGGCGATGTCTAGGGACACCACCAATAGCACTCCCCCGCCAGTGACGGCCTCAGTCGCCACGGCTCTCAGGCGCAACAGGGCCTCGATCGTCGAACGACCCCTCCTAAACCCAAACTGGGCGTCTGACAGATGGGGCCCCGTGCCGACGAGGTGCCGCTCGATGCGGGCAGCTACCACCCTCTCCAGTAGCTTGCCCATATCATCGAGCAGCACGATAGGCCTGTAGGCCGATGGCGACTTCGGAGGCCGTCCCGGCTTCGGCAGGAGAACCAGCCTCCCCTCCTTCCAGCACCCAGGGAACCGCCCGGACGCTAAACACGCGTCGAACAGCTCCCTGAGGCGGGGCCCAGATGGTCGAGGACCAGGGCCAGCACACGGTTTGGAATACCGTCGGGCCCGTGGGCGGTGGATTTTCTGCGCATGCGCGCCACCGTCGCCCCCATCTCCGGTTCCGTGATGGGCGGAACACTGTCACCATCGCCCTCCCGGTCATTGTCTGGCGGCGCCATGACCGGGAGCGTGTGTTCCGCCCGTCGTGGGAACAGGTCCTCGACGACCCGGGTGAGGAAGCTGGGCTGGAGAGTCTCGGTGAGGGGCGGGCCCCGTGCGCGGAGCTTACTCAGCGCCGCGCCATAGGGGCGACCCCAGGGGTCACGGTCGAGACTTTCCAGCATCTCCCGCCGACTGGCGTCCTTGGCGGCACGGACGACCAGCCTGAAGGCCGACCGCGCATTGCGGTAGCCCTCGTAAAGCTGGCCCTCCAGTTCCGCGCTGCGATGGCGCCGCCGGCTGCGGGTGTTGGCCCTCCGGGCGCGAATACACGCGGCCCGGAGATCCGCTAGCTCCCGGGACCACCAGTGGACAGCCCTCCTCGGGGGTAGACGCCGTACCCGGGGCATGGCCGCATCGCAGATCTGCGTCAACGCACTGCGGATGCGGCCAGCCTCGGTGTCCACCCCGTCCAACTCGTTGGCAGAGGACATCCACGAGTGAACGATGGCTGCCTCCGCCAGCAGGTCCCGGTCTAAGCGATCCACAGCCTATCGCGGGAACGCAGGACGCCCAACCGCCCCGTGACCCCTGCCGGGCGCCGGGATTGTCAGGGAGACCTCCATCCGGATATACCGGTGGTCCGACAAGGTCTCAACCTCCTCCTCGACGCACCAGCTCCCCATGCGTGCGGCGACATCAGGGCTAGCGAACGAAAGGTCCACTATCGACCCGCCTTGATGACGCACGCACGTATGCACCGAGCCTCTGTTCAGCAAACAGAGGCCTAGTGCCGCCGCCCAGTCCTCGACCGCCCGTCCTCGGTCGTCCGTATAGGAGGACCCCCACGCCACGGACTTGGCGTTGAAGTCCCCCAGTACGAACACCTGGCGCGGTGCCAATGGCCGTAACGAGGCTCCCTAGATGGTAAGGGAGACCCCAAAATCAGCCGCTCTCCAGGCAGGGGAGAGATATACTCCAAGGAGCGTAATCTCTCCCCAGTCCGCCGCGACGTATCCGACGCCCCTGTCCCTAAGGATGAGAGGCGACGAAGGCCACGACGTGGAGGCGACGATTGCCACGGTACCGTCGGTGCTGCCCAGCCAATTTGGCCGGTCGGGCACCGCGTACGGCTCCGCGGCTGCGGCTACTCCTATCAACCACTCCGCCATGGCTTGCAGGAAAACGTCCTGCGCACCGGCGGAGTGGTTGAGATTGGCTTGGAGGAGACGGATGGATACGGGGTCCATTAACGGTCCGTATCCATCGTCACCTCCTCCGCGCTAACGGGCAACGGGCGATCGGGTCGCGTTCGGAGCGGGGGCTGGCCCGGTCGATGGGCTGCCCCGCCCCTTTGGGGCCGATGCCGGGGGTCTGCAGTCCCCAGAGCCCATGCGGTGTTTGGCAGGCCTATTGCCCGCCGCACACGCGGGGCAGTGGGGCACCGCAGAGCACGATGCCGCCTGGTGTCCAGTTTGACCGCAACGGAAACATAGCCCGCTGCAGTCAAAGCAGTTTTTGCATGTCGGTCGGGTATGCCCGATCGCCATGCATTTGTAACACCTCGCGGGCCGGGGCTCCAGCACGGTTACCCGCGCTGAACTCCAGCCCACGAGGAGCCTGCCTGAGTCGGCCAATTGCTTGACCGACTCCACTGGGCACTGCACCCAGACAGCACCGACGCCGCCCGGACCAGGGCGGATTGTTCCAATCCGGACGGCGTCCGAGGAACATCCGGTACGCGCCATAATGGCCTCCCGGACGTCCTCCACCGTCACGGAATCGTCCAAGCCTGTCAGGCGCATCTCTGCGCACTTGACAGGCCTGGCGATTCGGACACCATCCTCTGGCCCGAACAGCCCCCGCAGCTTCGAAGCCACACTATCGGCCATCTTCGCGCCCTCTGCCCCAGGTAACTAGAGAATTCGAGCCCCTGTCCGGGCCTTGCGGGTCCTAGCCTCGACGCCTCCGATGTCGGAGACGTCCAGCTCCCGCCGGGCGTGTTTTAGGACGGCCTCATAGTTGAGGCCCCTCTCAGCCGTCTCAGGCAGCACGGTGATGACCACCGCGGCCGTCTTCGGTGACTTGAGGCCCCTGCGCGACCTTTTCCCCTTTCTGCCGGCTCCCGCCTGGGGAGCGGCGGCTACGGCGGCACTCTTGGCCGCCGCTCTCCGCTTCTGGCTGCGTGCCTTCCTGCCCCGCTCAGCCACCTGCCAGCCCTGTTCGAGCCTGGCAGCAGAGCTGAGCGCAGCAGGAGCGGTCGCGGTTGGCGGGAGCTTGCACCTTGCCGGCCTTCTTGGCTCCCTTGGGCCCAGCGGCGGCCGCAGCGTAGCTCACCACGCGGCCACCCTGACAGGGCAGCGGGGTGGGAGCCGACGCTTGCGGCCGCCTCGCCTTGTCCGCGGCGAGCGGCGGCCGGAGGGGTGGCTCAGGCGGAAGACGATTTGCCACGGCCTTGATGCGCGCATCCATCATCAGCTCCAGCCTGGCGAAGATGACGCGCATCGCTCCCTCCGGTATGCCGTGCACCGCGGGCAACGGCTCTGCCGCCTTTTGGGGTCCGCCGCGCTTCTTGGCGGTGCTCACGGCCGGCGCAGGCACCACTGGCGCAGGCGGCGCCAAGGGCGCAGTCGACGGGCTCGCCCTCTCCGGCGCGGCCCGTTTCGGCGGCGAGGACGGCGTCGGCGGTGCGGCTGGCACTAAAAGTGCGAATTGAGACCGCAGGTCTGGCCAACTCCGATTCGAGCTTCCGGTTGCGCTCCCGCAGGCCGGAAACCTCCTTACTGAGACGGGCATTCGCGGCCTGCAGGTCCGCAACCTTCCCGCTCTGGCCGGCCGGACCCGGGGTCCCCGGCCTCGCCGCCACCGCTGGTCCGCGACCCCTACGCGTTATGCAACACCTAAGCTTTTCATTCATCATCATCATTTCAGCCCATTGCCGTCCACTGCTGGACGTAGGCCTCCCTCATATTGCGCCACAATGTGCGGTCCTGTGCCGCTTGCATCCAACGACGCCCAGCAACTTTCACTAGGTCGTCGGTCCACCTAGTGGAGGGGCGTCCTACACTGCGTCGTCCGATGCGTGGTCGCCACTCGAGAACCTTTCTTCCCCAGCCTTTGTCGGTTCGTCGAGCGATGTGGCCTGCCCATTGCCACTTCAGCGTGCTAATTCTTCGTGCTATGTCGGTTACACCCGTTCTTCTGCGGATTTCTGTATTCCGGATTCTATCTCGCAGAGAAATCCCGAGCATAGCCCATTCCATAGCACGCTGAGCGACTTTGAGCCTTGATATGAGGCCTACATTTAGGGACCACGTTTCCGTGCCGTAAGTCATCACTGGTAACACACACTGGTCGTAGACCTGTGTTTTCAGACACTGAGGTATGTTGGACGAGAAGATCCTCTTAAGTTTCCCGAACGCTGCCCAACCGAGTTGGATTCGTCGGCTGATCTCTTTCTCGAAATTGGATCTACCTAACTGGACTCTTTGTCCTAGGTAAACGTAGTGATTGACAACTTCGAGAATCGCATTGCCAACTAGGACCGGTACAGGAATGACATGGGTATTTGACATGACTTTCGTCTTGTCCATGTTCATTCGTAGACCCACTAGTTGGGATACCCTGCTGAGATCATTGAGCATAGTGCCAAGGTCCTCCATGGATTCTGCCATAACGACGATATCGTCTGCGAATCGAAGGTGAGTGATGTATTCGCCGTTAATGTTGATGCCGAGTCCAGTCCAGTCTAAGAGCTTGAAGACATCTTCCAGTGCAGTGGTGAACAGTTTCGGAGAGATGACATCTCCCTGTCTCACGCCTTTCTGCAACTGGATCGGTTTCGTACTCTTATCCCGGATACGGACTGACATTGTGGCGTTCCTATACAAACACTTCAGCACTTCGATATAGCGATGGTCGATTTGGCACCGCTGAAGGGACTGCAGCACCGCCCAAGTTTCGACTGAATCAAAGGCTTTCTCATAGTCCACAAACGCTAAGCACAGGGGCCGATTATACTCCTCGGTCTTTTGTATAATCTGCCGAAGCGTGAGGATATGGTCTATGGTGCTATAGCCTTTTCGGAAGCCGGCTTGTTCGGGCGGCTGGAAGTCATCGAGCTTGCGCGTGAGTCGATTGGTAATGACCCTCGAAAACAACTTATAAACATGGCTCAGGAGTGAGATGGGTCTGTAGTTCTTTAAAAGAGCTTTGTCACCCTTCTTGAAGAACAGCACCACCACACTCCTGGTCCACGACTCTGGAACGTCGCCCCCGAGGATAACGGAATTAAATAGCTTCTGAAGGGCTATTAATACCGGCTTGCCGCCCGCCTTCAAAAGCTCTGCCGTAATTCCGTCATCTCCCGGTGCCTTACCGTTACGTAGTTGTTTGAGAGCCATTCTGATCTCGTACAAGCTGATGTCCGGGATTTCTTCGGTATAGTGCCGAGTTAGCTTGGATCTGGGATCTTGGACCAACCAAGCTTTTCATTATTTAAAATAAAACCAAAAGTAATTTTATTTAACACCTTTTCCTTTTACAATACCTATTGTAACGAATTTGTTAGCGAAAGATGAACAATATTTTAAAATTGTTACGATAACCAGAGATGATATAATGATTTCTGATGTTTACGCGAGTATTATACATTTTAAATAAAACTACTTTACGGATTTTATCGCGTTTGTATTTGATTTTTGATTACCCGACGTTTCGAACACTTTACAGCGTTCATGATCACGGGTGGACTAAGATGTCTCACGTCCAACAAGTCATCGTTACTGCAGAAAATTTTATAATTATCTACCCGATACAGAAATTAGTTATTAAATATTGACCCACATTTTGATACAAAATTTATTGCCAGTGTAAGAAGAAAATGATTCTATATGAAAAAATTATATTGTTTATGGTTAGTAATAATTAAACATTAAAATTAATAGTAATTATATTTAAAAACTAACTAATAATCTAGTATACTACCACCGGATCGGAACACGGTTACACTGAGAAAGATCCGGCAAGAAAACTCAGGTAACATGATGCTAAATTAAAGTTAATTTTGAAGGCGGCTTACTTTATGTTACTAAAAAGGTTTTAATTTATAAAATTATCTTTAGTTATTATTATTGTGGGTCAAATCTATACAATATGAGCTCACGGTGTCTTGCAGTCTTGTGGTGGTCTTTTTGGATTTGTTTTTAATAATGTTTATAACAGGATCCCAGCTTGATGGTAACACCCAGCCATCCTCTCTATTGAAATTTTTGTGTTTTTTAATCTCAATAGCCTCGCGTACCATTCTAGGCAGGTATAGGTGTTCTTTTGCGAGGATTTGTGGTTTATCAAACCTGATGTTATGGTGGGCGCAGTCCTGACTATGTTCACAGACTGCAGACCTAGTGTCCCGGCGGTGCTTCACATCGGCTATGTGTTCTTTGATCCGAGTTCTTATGGATCTCTTTGTTTGTCCAATGTAAGAGAGACCACAGTCACAGTCAAGTTTATATACTCCTGCATCTTGTAAAGGGATCTGGCACTTGACAGGTGGTAAGAATTGGCTAATCCTCTTCAGTGGCTTAAAATAAGTTTTAATGGAAGAGCGTTTCAGGATGTAGCCAATCTTGTCAGTGACTCCTTTGACATAAGGTAGTATTGCAGGAAGGCGCTCAACTGTGGGTGGTTTCACTCGGTCTCTGCGACGGGGGCGAGGAACTGGCAGCTTGTTTGCACGTAGCACCTGCTTGACATGCTGCAGCTCCCCAGGCAGGTGTTCATCGTCACACAAAAATCAAATACAAACGCGATAAAATCCGTAAAGTAGTTTCAGAGATGATATTTATTATTATGATAATATTAAAAATAAAATATTTTAATCGTTCTAATAATTATTTACGTGCAAATATTTTACAGGATATGTCATACTAAATATTTATTACGTAGGAAGCTGACACGCAAGGGCGTCCATTGTGTGAAAGTTATATCAACTTACACAAATATGAGTCAACCATTTACTCGCTTATGAAATTATCAATTAAATTACAAAACAATAATAAAGTCGGTTGACAAATTAAAATGTATGTATCCGAACTAGCCGTATATGTAAGGTCGTAAGTGTTACTTGGTAACATTTATACAAACTATACCATAACATACGTAGAATAAAGTTGATTATAAGATTATTACATACCTCACTGTGGGCATACGTTCACACCAAGGTGGTATGATACATCTGAATTCCTTGGTGTTATCCCAGCTTCGGAATTGTTACAATTTGCCAATTGAAATATAAACGTGCTTGATAAACTTTTATTTATTCTCTGTATAATGCAGGATACAATTCTCTATTGATGATTTACAATTTGGTTGTTGACAATTCGCTATTAATCAATATAGAACACAATTTTGAAAATACAGTAACGTAGAATGGCGACCGTCTTCTCTTATTTCTTAAAACCACACAAAGGAAGTACCGCCTGCCGGAAATGTATACAAAAGAGCGACATCTTTTTTAAATATTGCCGGAAGTCATTATTGAACCACTTACTTACGATAATATAGTATAATAGTTATTAATATAATAGTTATCTAAAAATATAAACCAATATTCTAGAATTAGGTATCAAAATTAACATGTTTTATAATAGCTTAAACAACGAACAATACTTCAATTTAGATAAAATATTCGAGCGTAGCGGAAGTTTATTACAATTAATGATGAATTTTTATTAAGTGTGAAATACTAATTATACATCTAAATATTATTTTCTTATCAAGCTAACACATGTGTAGTTCGCGCACTAGTCCTATCTCTCTTACTCTCATGCAAAGGATACGGATTATCAAGCTAACACATGCGTAGCTCGCGCACTAGTCCTATCTCTCTTACTCTCATGCAAAGGATACGGATTATCAAGCTAACACATGCGTAGCTCGCGCACTAGTCCTATCTCTCTTACTCTCATGCAAAGGATACGGATTATCAAGCTAACACATGCGTAGCTCGCGCACTAGTCCTATCTCTCTTACTCTCATGCAAAGGATACGGATTATCAAGCTAACACATGCGTAGCTCGCGCACTAGTCCTATCTCTCTTACTCTCATGCAAAGGATACGGATTATCAAGCTAACACATGCGTAGCTCGCGCACTAGTCCTATCTCTCTTACTCTCATGCAAAGGATACGGATTATCAAGCTAACACATGCGTAGCTCGCGCACTAGTCCTATCTCTCTTACTCTCATGCAAAGGATACGGATTATCAAGCTAACACATGCGTAGCTCGCGCACTAGTCCTATCTCTCTTACTCTCATGCAAAGGATACGGATTATCAAGCTAACACATGCGTAGCTCGCGCACTAGTCCTATCTCTCTTACTCTCATGCAAAGGATACGGATTATCAAGCTAACACATGCGTAGCTCGCGCACTAGTCCTATCTCTCTTACTCTCATGCAAAGGATACGGATTATCAAGCTAACACATGCGTAGCTCGCGCACTAGTCCTATCTCTCTTACTCTCATGCAAAGGATACGGATTATCAAGCTAACACATGCGTAGCTCGCGCACTAGTCCTATCTCTCTTACTCTCATGCAAAGGATACGGATTATCAAGCTAACACATGCGTAGCTCGCGCACTAGTCCTATCTCTCTTACTCTCATGCAAAGGATACGGATTATCAAGCTAACACATGCGTAGCTCGCGCACTAGTCTTATCTCTCTTACTCTCATGCAAAGGATACGGATTATCAAGCTAACACATGCGTAGCTCGCGCACTAGTCTTATCTCTCTTACTCTCATGCAAAGGATACGGATTATCAAGCTAACACATGCGTAGCTCGCGCACTAGTCCTATCTCTCTTACTCTCATGCAAAGGATGCGGAAAGAAATTAATGAATCCTGGCGAATTTAATAAGGATAATCGGATATTTTAATCGAATTATTGCATTGTCATCAGTCTTTGACAGGTGTGCAAAGTTTGAATTAAATCTGATCGTTCAAAGTAGGACAAAATCGAGCCCAAAGGAGTCGGTTACAAACAAGCATACATACATACAGGTGAAACTAATAAAAAAGCGTGTTAATAAAAACTTCAAATACTTAACGTCTTTTTTTTTTTTTTTTTTTTTTTGTTTGGGCTGCGGTCGGCGCGCCTACGCACTACTCCGTCCGGGGCGACAGAGGGGCTCAAGCCCGCAACTCCCGCAACCCACCCGAACACCACGTCGCCCTCGTCGCTGGGCCGACCACTGGAGCAGGGTTACTTGTCATCAGTGGTCAGCCCGACGAAATACCCTCTACCCGGGGTACCCTCCCATCGACCGACGTCCCCCCCTCGGGGAGGACGTCGGTCTTTCCTCACGCGGTCGGCCTCTCGGCGGGTGACGGACTAATCCCCGGTCACGTCACCCGCGGCCTCGGCTAGGGAAATACTTAACGTCTAACACGAACAAATAAAAAAAGTAAGCACGTAATGATTTTTTGACAAAGAGTGATCAGGAGAAAATCAACAGAGAAAGAAAGAGAGAGTGATGTTGGATTTATTTATAGGTAGTCCAGGATTTTATATTTTACCTTCGGAGTACATCATCAGAATAGCTCAGTGGCAAAAACCAGCGTTTCATTTGTTAGGTTATTGAAAGTGAAGTAAATAATCATTGCGCCTCTTGGATTCCTATGCCAGTCAACAAAAAAATCTCAATAGTCATCTGAACGACGTCATAAACAACAATTTATAAATTGTTGTTAAGAATAACAAATAAAATAAACCGCATCCCAATCGCTCCGTTTCGTTTTGAAGCCATAACGGCACACAGCACACTGTTTGCGTCGAGGGTTAAAAATAAATTCAACATAAAATTAAATATAATTGTCATTCAGGCTATAACGGTAGATATATTGTTAGATGTAGCCTCCCTCTTACTATAGTAGCCGAGCCCGCGGGTGACTGGACCGAGGATTTAGTCTGTCACGCGTCGAGAGGCCGACCGCGCGACGGTGACCGACGTCCCCGAGGGTGGACGTCGTAAGAGGAGGGTGCCCCGCGACTGGGGTATTCTGCACTGGTTGACATCACAGTTGACCCACAGGTTAGTCCCACGTCGGAACTCGTATTCGAAAATTACTCCGATTTTCGCCGTGTCCATGTTCACTTCAAAAGCCAAAGGTAAAAACAATTGAACGTCGAACAATCAAATGTCATACATTTTTTAAAATTTAGAATGTTATAGTTAACTATTAAAAACAGTGACATCTGACGCCATGCAGGTTTGATTTTAATTCAAAGTGGCTAGTACGTTAAAACAGCAATTTTATATTTAAACCCCTATTATAAGTTGTGGTGTGTCGCCATTCACGCAAGGATGTACAATAACTTTGAAATATAACGCAACAAGCTGTGTGCCGTCTATTAGCACTAGCAGTCCACACACTGCGCGAGGTCGTGAGTCTCATAGAAGATGATTAAGAGTTTTTCATCGACCTGGGCTAACACCATCTGATGGCGTCAGATCAATAATTACATTTCCAGAAGGGGTTAAAGTCAGGCAAGCAGCGGGTCACGATGATCATAAGTTAACTACTAAAATACTCATCACTATAAAATATTAATAAATATATAAATTGTATTGCAGGTAACCAAAGAAAATTTTGTAAGAAAATAATGCTTTTAAACCGTCATAAATTCACTAAAATGAGCGGATGCGGTTTATTTTACATAGATGCGATGCTACCTTTGAGACTGAGTGAGCTACTTGCTTATTATATGGTCGTATTACTTCAATTTGCCTTTCTTTAGATAAATAAGGAACAAAAAGCAATCATGAGGACAGGCGACTAAAAATAAACTTTAAACTATGAATAAATAGTTGTTATTTTTTTGATAATTAAATTAATTGTTTAGTCTTAAAATTGCGAATTAATAACGTTTACATTTACTAAACATAGCTGTATTTTGACATAGCAACAGGTACAGTGCTAGATTTAACATGATAAGACCACGTCGATGACGACTCACATCTATTTACTACTTATCTAAATCTGCGTATAGAAGTGTGTACTTCAAATAATTATCTCCTTGCAAGGATCTCCTTCTGGTAACCAGTCCTGACTGTTGCATGTATATGAAATTATTAAAGTCATTATAAGTAATAGAGTTTTATTTTCTATATCTGTTTAAGACAACACCTTGCAGAATTTGATTTTGTATTGCGCGGCACTTTATAAACATAAAATATTTTTTTTCCACACCGAAGAAATCCTAGACGTCAGCTTGTATGAGATCAGAATGGCTCTGAAACAATTAAAGAACGGGAAAGCACCAGAAGATGACGGACAGGCGACAAGCTAGTACTTAAAGCCGTACAGAAGTTGTTTAATTCTGTCATTCTCAGGGGCGAACTTTCTCAGCCACCGAAGTAGACCAGTACTCCTGACCGACCGTGAAGTATAATTGACCTTTGAATCTAGCGTTTGTGGACTATGAGTAAACTTTTGATTCTGTTGAAACGTGGGCAGTGCCGCAGTCTCTTCAGAGGTACCAATAGTACTATCGATACATCAAAGTGCTGAAGCGCTTGTATAGAAACGCTAGTATGTCGGTCCACATCTAGGATAAGAGTAGGTACGAAACCGATCCAGTTGCAGAGAGGGAGACGTCTCTCCAAAACTATTCACCACTGCACTGGAAGATGTCTTCAAGCTCTTAGACTGGACCGGACTCGGCTTCAACATCAACGACCTGTAGTGTGGTGTGTTACCGGGAAGGCGTGAAATCATAAACACGACTCGTTAGAACGACATCCGTATAATTACTGTTCTGTCTATCTACTACATAAGTGTACTTAACACTACTTACTCTAATATAACATACATGCACACCACCACACCAGCGGGGTTACATAGGAAAAAAAATTACATTAGTACTAAATTTTTTTTTTGTTATTTACTCTATAAAACCTTAACCAAAATTATTGTAATTAGTAAGAAAACCTAACTCAACTAATTAGACAATATTGTTTAAATTGCAAACTCCAATTTAGTTTTTTTTTTTCTCATATTCATGTATCATAACAACAAGTTTATCTAAGACAGTGTAAATCTAGAGCATAAGTAGAGTTAGCATAAACATCTAAACATAATGAAATAAAATAAACAGTCATATTAAGTTACAAATCTTTTTGTTCGATTTTTATGAATTATTTTCGTTTTATCACCTTTAACTATAGTTACATTAGGTTCATTTTCACTTAACACTATATAGGGTCCTTCATATAATTTTCCAACTTTTTTCCTGTTTGTTTTTTAACTAAAACTAAACTAAATCTCCTTTTTTATAACTAATTGGGTTACACTTCTTATCATAATTTTGCTTTCTAATTATTTTGCTTAAAATTAAATTATTTCTAACTTCTTTATGTGCTAACTGTAACCTATACTTAAGTTCTAAGGCATAATTATCTGGATTGTACAATGGTTCTACTACGTCACTTGTTAGGTTGCTAGGCAAGTTACATGGTTTACCAAAAACTAATTCGTACGGTGAGTACTTTGTCTCCGAGTGTACGGTTGTGTTATATGAAAAACACCAAAATTGCAACCACTGGCTCCATGTCTCGGGATGGCCGTCACACTGCATCCTCAAAAATGCTGCTAAATGCTTATGTGTGTTTTCCAAAGCACCGATCGATTCATGCCGATAAGCTGCCGAATTTACCTTTTCTATTTGAAGCAACTTACACACTTCCATCATAGTTTCTGATATGAACTCCGTACCTCGATCCGATGCGATTATAGTTGGTAATCCGTACCTAAGTATAAAGTTGTTTACGAAAGATCTTGCTACATTTACCGTATCTTTTCTTTGTAGTGGGTAAACTTCGACGTATTTAGTCAGCTCGCATTGTAAACTTTATCTAGAGGGCCCACTAAATCTAAATATACCTTTTGGAAGGCACTTGTTGCCGTCGTAGTTACGACCATCGGCTCTATTACATTTCTGGAATACTTACTTGTTTGGCACTTTTGACATTTAGCAACATAATCGCGTACGTCACCCTCCATGCCTGGCCAAAAGTACTTACGTTTGATATTGTTTATCATTCGGCGAATGCCTGCATGTCCACTTGTAGGCAGCAAATGATAATCATGTAGGATGTACGTTTTTTCGTCATTTTTTAGGACTCTTTTTATTCCTCTAAGAATATTTATCTGTGGCCCGGACCACTCTCTTCGACTTTTTATTTCATCGAGTAATTCTTTGATAAATTTAACATATTTCTCGTACTTTACTATGCATAGTTCTTTAATATTTATTTTATTACAATAATTACTCAATAAATTCGCAAATTCGGCTCGCGTAAAGTGCGTCATATAATTGAGATTGATAAATAAAGTAAATTCATTTTCAACGTAAGCTAGACATTCTTTTTCATATTTTTTATTTTTTTTCATTAAATCTTTTTCTTTTATAAATTTAAGCTCTACGGCATTAATAGGTTTTCTTAATATCTCCGCTATCCTTGGTTGGCCAAACCTTGGGTACGCAGGTATACTAAGAGGACTTTTGTCACCTAGTTGCGATGTTACGTTATTCTGTAAATTTAATTTCGCTTTTTGAGCTCTAGTCATTCCCATAGCTATCATTTTTTCATTCATTGATTTTAACTCGTCCGAACTTATAGTTACCCTACTTAATGCATCGGCTACTACGTTGTCAGCTCCTTTTATGTATTTGATATCGAAATCATATTCGTCTAATAACAATCTAAACTTTAACAGACGTGTAGATGGGTCTTTCATGCTAAATAAATAGATAAGAGGCTTGTGATCCGTCATGATAATAAACTTTCTTCCATACAAATAAGGTCTAATAAAATATTTTATACTCCATACTACGGCCAAAAGTTCTTTTTGTATTATTGGATAATTTAGTTCGGCTTTATTTAATGGTCTACTGGTGTATGCTATTGGTCTTAGATCTTTATTACATAAAACTGAGCCTATTGCTATTCCTGAAGCGTCCGTTTGAAGGATAAATTCATTTTCGTTTGAAAAATCGGGATATTGCAGAATTGGTGGGCTAGATAATTTGTTTTTTAGGTTTTCAAAACATTTTTTACATTCATTCGTCCAAACAAAATCGACATTATTTCTACATAATCTATTTAGTGGTAATGTAATTTCTGCAAAGAAAGGTATGAATTTTATGTCTAAATAATGTACCGATTCGCTTCGACCCGGAATAATTATATAGTTATCTAAATCTACGCAGTCATCCTGTTCTTTATGTATTTCAATATTGCATTGAATATTATTTATTCGTAAGGTAAGTCTATCCGTTGGTAGGTCTATGTTTGCATTATAATTTCTCAGAAAGTCTAAACCGATGATGCCATCGGTATTGCTCAGGATCGCATCGAATAAATATAACTTGTGACGAAATTCTACACCTTGCTCGGATTGCAATGGAATGCATGTGAATCTATTTGCCTGTACTTTTCCACCGATACCTTGTATAATTGTTTTGCCGTTGTAGATTTTAATATGTTTTTGGATCAAATGAGAGCTAATTATCGATATGGAGGCGCCTGTATCAATCAAAAATTTTAGTTTTTTGTTTTCTAAATATAAATAAACGTAATCTAAGCTTTTGCATGCTAAAATGTAACTAGGGGGTCCGAAAAAACTCACCTAGATTTACTTCTTCTTCTTCCTTTTTCTGTTCGAAGCCCACATTTGCGCTGTTTCGCTGTACACTATTACCTGTATTACGTTTATAGTAGCCTTGATTGAATGGCCTCGAGGATCCGCGTTGATGGTGATACCTACCCTGGGGACGTCACCTTGTGGGGATTTATGACCCGTTTGATATTGAGTTGAGTTATTACCACGATAAAAATAGGTGGAATTTCCACGGTAGTAACCTCTTTGCCTTTGGTTATTATAACTACGATTCTTACCTCTTGAATATGTGCAAATCGTCTCTTGGCCTGAAGACCCGGGACGCGCCAGCTCTTCATCCTCTGCTGCACGTACTGCATCCTTCAACTCATTGTAATCACGAGCCGCCAAAATAGTGCTGAGCCGCCGATTCCTCAACTCATCTGAGAATCGTTTGATGACCAATTTCTCGTTTATGGGACTCAGTAACGCACTAGCTGATGGATCTCCATTAGCCTGTGATATAGTTAAATTAAAACATAGTTCCTCCAATTTTTCACCATACTCTGTAATGGACATATTATTTTGAGACAAATTATTTATTTGCGCCAATAGAGAAGTAGCCGATTTCTTCGTGAGAAGACATGCCTTTATATCTTTGACCAAGTCGGTAACCGTTTCATAATTATTTTTTAATTTAAGTTTGCCTGTCTTAGATAAACGAGTCTTTAAAACAAAAGAAATCAATAATTTTTTACTTTCCTGTTTATTTAAGCAAGTTTCATACATCTCTATTCCATCTATCATTCTCTCCGTCGTCTCTTCTTTACCATCCATAAACGGAATCAAAGTACTCGCCGTTCTAAGGTTAAAAGTATCCATTTTATTCGATAATAATCCTTCAGACTTAGTCTCTAAATTACACGCAGGTAATTCTTTTTTGTAATCTAATATTTTATCGTAAATACATTCTATCTTACTAATACATCCAACGTCGAACTGGATGGATCCAATTTTAATGCTTCATTCCATAAGCTTTTGTTTTCTATCAGTAATTTAAACTCATGGTATAAAACGTCTGCCTCGTCAAATTTTTGTTGGCCTAAACTCTCGATACGCTTTTGGGGACCTAATTTCCTAATATAATCACATAAATATTTAATTGTCTCGTATATAGCAATTAGTCTCTCCATTAATAGCTTATATATGTATTTTGTTCACTTTTTTTTTCGTATGTATTACACTTTTGTCTAAATTACTTAGCACATTGCACCTTTTACGCACCCACTAGTTACTTCCGTACCTCTTCGTCATTTGCGTTTCGTCCTCGTCCAAATGAAGCTCGAATGTGTCGCAAGGCGTGCTGTCCTATCGCCCTCTGCATCAGTTTTCTTTGACAATTATTATACATTTTCCACAAGAAAAATGCCACAATAGCGACGAATACATCACTCACTTCAATTTCATGACGACATCGTAGTCATGGCAGAATCCCTAAAGGGCTTTGGCACTATGCGCAATGATTTCGCCTACTGACTGACAACATCTTGAAAGTCACAGGGAACCATTGGATGCAAGTGGCGCAGGACCATTTCGAGTGCCATTCTTAAGTGGACTCAAACCGAATTGGACACCCTGGACAGAGAAGAACACACGCTGTTAACATCGCACAGGACGCGTCATACTCGTTCATCAGCCTCCACCGCCTCTATTGCTGGCTCGTGTTCCTCTGGCTAGACTTTGTCGCTTTAAGTATTTTGCCCATTGGATATGTGAGGACCCCACAAATGCCGAAGATATTGAAAGAGAACGCAGGGTGTTGGCCGTCAGAAGCAATATGCGGCTCGCAGTTTTACGTGTTGCGTGGTTGAGATGAAGATACTGCTTTTCAAAGCATACTGCCAATCGTTTTATACGTGCAGTCTGTGGATCAGCTATTCGCGTAAGGGAATCAGCGCCTTCCGTGTGCAATACAATAACGCGTTCAGGGCGCTGCTGGAGCTGCCGTGACGTTGCAGCGCGTCAGGCATGTTTGCTGACGCCATGGTGGATGGCTTCCATGCTATCATGCGCAAGCGGGCCGCCTTGATTCTAAGCGGAGTCCGGGGCGGCACTAAAAGTATCCAGTAGCCATACAATTGACCTATAGTACAAGTCAATTATAATTAATTTCGGACATTTCAAAGGTTATTTTATTTAATTTGAAAAGTTTGTAATTAACATGTACCAATCTGCTTTAACGATTTTACTTCATTGTCAATCTTGTTTTATAATTTGTAACAGAAAAATGTTAAGTTTATGGGGACATAATTTAAGTCTGAAATAAATAGAATTATTACTATTATTTTCTTTATTTACCTTATAAACTTCTTAATACATTTTTAAATATAAAGCAGCAACAATAGATGTTGTTCATCATCTTCAGAGTCATCGGCCACATTATGTGGGTAATCGGGCGAAAGAGACTAGGACTTTAACGAAAACACTTCGCGATATAACCGATGTTTAGTCACTTCTACATTTTAACTTTCTTAAACTAGCTACGAATGCTGCGATAACACTAAGTACTACGATATTCCACCCGAACACGTGGGCGCGTGCGCACTGCTCGACGGTTCGACTCATAATGGCCGCCTCCCCAGCGCTCGGTGTTATATCACCTCGCATTCATTCGTTTGGTTGTACAATCAACTACAGCAGTGCGCCGTCAAATATAATATAAAAACTAACATATAAAAAAAATAAGGAATGACACAGCGAGGAGCTGACAATTGTCACGGAGCTGTCCAGGCTGACTAATTAGGGCGGCCAGGCACAGAGTACGGCTTCGCGACTACGGCTGCACCTATTGGTCACTCCGCCATGGATTGCAGAAGGAAATTCTACCCACCGGCGGCGACCGAGTGGTTGATGTTGGCCTACAAGAGGTGATGGACTCGGTAGTGATTAAGGGGCCGTGTCCCTCCACCACGGCCGGCGGACGGTCGTGCGGCGCTAGGAGCAAGAGCGGCCGGGGTCGAAATTTATTAATTCTATTTCTCTAAATCGTATGATGTGCGTATACTTTTTATATTTCGAGTAAACAAATGTATACACGTACATAGGATATTTATAACGAAAGCTTGAGACAGTAAATGCAAAGTAAAACTATTTCTCTAATGTCTATATTTATTTAAATTGTCAACAATCAACTATTCAAGTAAGACATTATATTATATTATAACTATTCAAGTAAGACATTATATTATATTATAACTATTCAAGTAAGACATTATATTATAACTATTCAAGTAAGACATTATATTATAACTATTCAAGTAAGACATTATATTGTATTATAACTATTCAAGTAAGACATTATATTGTATTATAACTATTCAAGTAAGACATTATATTATAACTATTCAAGTAAGGCGTTATTCGTGCATACGTGTGTAGTCATAGATAGTTACAGAAATGCAAATTGCAACAAGACAATCGTATAATTACTAATAAGACCCAACACAGATAGAGGTAGCTCAGCTCCGATGTCGAACAGGCTACACGCACTCATCTTATTGAAGTTTGCTCGATATAGGCGCATTATATTCTTACCAAGTTTTCGTTTTTCATCTGAAAATAAATGATTGTCATTAAACATTATGAAACAGATCCGAGTTCAGATGCAGGAGCAGTAACTTGTCCAAAGGTCGATGGCCCTGTACGGCGCGCCGGTGTGGGCGGGGTCCCTAACCGTCCGACTCAGGGCTCTTCTGTGGTGATCACAGAGGGCCATGGTGGTCAGGGCCATACACGGATACCGCACCGTATCGACGGAGGCAGTGTGCCTGTTGATCGTGACTCCCCCGTGGGACCTGGAGGCGGCAATGCTCGCCGGTTTGTATCGGTGGGTGTCGGGGGTGCGAGCGGAGGGCGGTGTGGTCTCTGTGAGGGAGCTCACCGCCTGGCGCGTCGACGCCCGCCGAGACATCATTGCCCGTTGGGCAGTCTGGCTGCTGATGCTCGACAGCGTCAGGAACTGGGACGCGGTCGCAGCCTTCTACGAGGCAATAGTCTCGCGGAAGGAGGCGGCAGAGCGCTTGCGCGAGGAGCGTCTCCCCGACTACGCGAACCGCCGCCAGCGACTGGGGCGGCGCAGGCGCGACTACCGGCGCCTGATGCCGCCTTAGCCGAGGCCGCGGGTGACTGAGTTGGAGAATTAGTCCCTCATTCGCCGAGAGGCCGACCGCGTGAGTAAAGACCGACATCCTCCCCGAAGGGGGAACGTCGGTCGAGGAGAGGGTACTCTTCAGGGGTATTTCGTCGGGCCGACCACTAACGTCAAGTCACTCTGCTCCGGTGGTCGGTCCAACGACGAAGGCGACGTGTCGCGGGTGGGTTACGGGTGGGCGTGCGGTGCGTGCTTACGTCCCTCTGTCCCCACTGTAACCCGGGATGGGTTACAGTGGGGACAGAAAAAAAAAAATTACTTGTCCAACATTACACTCGCGTATTATTCATTTATTTTTAAACATCAAGTATTTTTTCTTGCAATCGACTGCTTTTTGGAACATTTTCGATAAGTATTTTTCTAATACGGAATATATTGCTCGCAGCATTCTATTGGGAAATTATAACACCAACTATCGCCAACTTTATTTGCCTTTGTCTAGAATCATTTCTGCGACAATGTTTATATGTTAATAAATACATTGATGTATGAATGCGTGGTATCTATAAACTCGTTAGCGAAATGTTTGTTTCTTAGCCATACTGTAAAGACATTGTTTACCTGGGGAGGTGTCGGAGCGTACAAGTGCTACACACGTATCCTGAGTGTTCATCGAAGCTAAATAAAAGTGTTCACAGCTCCAGCACAATATCACCAGCAAGAATGAAGTCTTCATCATCCACAGAAGCATCGTTATTGTGATGATGAACTACGAATTGGATTGAATTTATTGGATGTGATAGAATACATATCTTTATATATAAATTTCTTATGTACGTGTGTATGTACCTTCTTCTAAGCGGCTGGACCGATGCTGCTGACATTTTTGTGTGTGTTCAAGGGGATTCGAGAATGGTTTAGATTCACAATTGGATCCGGTAGGTGACGCTTATTTGAACAGAACAACGTCTGTTGGGTCAGCTAGTATATTATAAATATTAATGTATCCGTGTGGTGACGGAGTCGGAATACAATTCATCACTCCCTCTCTTGCCCGTGGATGCCATAAGAGACGACTAAGGGATACAATATGCATATAACATCTGCGCAAGAAAAGGAAAACTCGAAAGAAAACCCTATACCAACATGTCTGACCTGCTGGTAGATTTAGTTCCCTCGTATGGGGGAGGAGGCTCAAGTGCATCAGTGGGACATGTATGAGCTGAGACGAGACGACGATACCTTATACTTACATAGACATTAGTACCGGCTCGGTACCAGTGTCCGGCCCCGTGGCCAAGGGCAGGGGATACAGTAGGATACGGGGCCGCGCGCCCAGATCACAGCCCGCACATAAAAGCAGCAAAAAGATCGTCAACGATCTAAGAAGTATTATGAAATGTTTTCTAAAGAAAAAGACATCAAGTAGTTGACAACATACGGCACCGATGATAATTGACAATATGGTCTCTCTAAGACGCATATTAACATACGGCAGCGATGATAATTGACAATATGGTCTCTCTAAGACGCATATTAACATACGGCAGCGATGATAATTGACAATATGGCCTCTCTAAGACGCATATTAACATACGGCAGCGATGATAATTGACAATATGGCCTCTCTAAGACGCATATTAACATACGGCACCGATGATAATTGACAATATGGTCTCTCTAAGACGCATATTAACATACGGCACCGATGATAATTGACAATATGGTCTCTCTAAGACGCATATTAACATACGGCACCGATGATAATTGACAATATGGTCTCTCTAAGACGCATATTAGCATACGGCACCGATGATAATTGACAATATGGTCTCTCTAAGACGCATATTAACATACGGCACCGATGATAATTGACAATATGGTCTCTCTAAGACGCATATTAACATACGGCAGCGATGATAATTGATAATATGGTCTCTCTAAGACGCATATTAACATACGGCACCGATGATAATTGACAATATGGTCTCTCTAAGACGCATATTAACATACGGCACCGATGATAATTGACAATATGGTCTCTCTAAGACGCATATTAACATACGGCACCGATGATAATTGACAATATGGTCTCTCTAAGACGCATATTAGCATACGGCACCGATGATAATTGACAATATGGTCTCTCTAAGACGCATATTAACATACGGCACCGATGATAATTGACAATATGGTCTCTCTAAGACGCATATTAACATACGGCAGCGATGATAATTGATAATATGGTCTCTCTAAGACGCATATTAACATACGGCACCGATGATAATTGACAATATGGTCTCTCTAAGACGCATATTAACATACGGCACCGATGATAATTGACAATATGGTCTCTCTAAGACGCATATTAACATACGGCACCGATGATAATTGACAATATGGTCTCTCTAAGACGCATATTAACATACGGCACCGATGATAATTGACAATATGGTCTCTCTAAGACGCATATTAACATACGGCACCGATGATAATTGACAATATGGTCTCTCTAAGACGCATATTAACATACGGCACCGATGATAATTGACAATATGGTCTCTCTAAGACGCATATTAACATACGGCACCGATGATAATTGACAATATGGTCTCTCTAAGATGCATATTAACATACGGCACCGATGATAATTGACAATATGGTCTCTCTAAGACGCATATTAGCCTCAAATATTGGAACACGAGGAATATACACCGGTATGACATCTCGCATCATAGTTTACTAAGTTAATGATTCTACTATGCATTTATAAGTTAGACTTACATCGGATCTAATACACACTACCTATTCTAATTCAGTACCCTACAGTTTAGAAACAATAAAATTAAAAACTCTATCACGAGAATTCTTTTAGATATTGTGTTTCACCGCCGCCGCCGCCATACCTGAAACTTTATAACATTCTGGTCCATCGGGTGTTGAAATATTTCAATAACCATTTGTACATACAATAATGCGTGTGACACTAATTGCACTATGTAATATAATATCTGAAAGGAGACAATTTTAAATGATCATTAGGAATAGCTCAGCACTTAGCCGATAAGTACGACAAAAGGAGACGTTTATCAATGATTTATCAACCAGTTATAATTCTACAAACTATTAGACCCTTCTATATCTATCTGGGGGCACGGTAGTGTCCCCGCCAAGTGCAGCAACAGCACAAGCAACACAACACCGCCGCAATATACTTTTCTCGAACCAATTCAGGCCATGTTTGACCCTCTATAACTTTGTTGTGAATAAAGCCAGAAGCCTGAATTGACCCAAGTAGGCCATTGTATATACACGGTATATTTCAAATTTCATTCAATTTAAACCAATAGCTTAAGAATGATCACTAGTCAAAGTTTCGTGATTTTATCACTCACTAACTGACTGACCGATTATCAATATTACTGAGGCACTTCTAACAGACATAGAAGCTTCAAATTTGGAATACAGTTAAGTGTTTAATTCATGAACGAAGGCAATATTTGCAATTTCGGTCTAGATTCCTATATACACTATCTGCATAAATAATTTTGTAATCTCATATAAATATATAAGATTACAAAGTTACTTTGGCAGTAAATGAATCAGTGTGGAATATAACATAACGGGATAAGAATAAAATTATCGCAATCCCTTACTAGCCTACGGGAGTCGTAAGAACCGACTAAGGATTCACCAGAAGAGTGAGCAGTAGCTCTTGCCGGAGAAATGTATGACATCTCACTGCGATCGTCAACCTGTCTGCTAAATGTGGTTATTACGGCATTATCTCCATATCGCGAACAAAAATGGGTCCTAGTCATGGCAGTTCTGCTATCCTACGGCCTAATTTTGGTGGCGGTCTCGGTAGTAGTGGAGCACAGGGTGCGAAGAATCTTTAGCAGCGATCCGGCTACCAAATAAAATGACCTTTAGCCCTGGTAATACACAGCATTCGGACACTTAAGACTGAAAAGATCATCGAGCTGGAAGAGTCATTGAGCAAAATCCGAGGGGACATCGTAGGATTATCAGAAACTTGCTCTTCTACGTTGAGGTGATCACCCGTCTCAAGACTGTTTTTTTTTTCTTAATTTTATTGCCAACGGTGGCAAACGAGCAAGCAGCACACCTGATGGTAAGTGAAACTGCTGCACATGGACCTTTGCAATACCAGGGGCACAGCCAGGCTGCTGCCTACCGTGAAGGAAATACTCTTCTTAAACCTCGTTTAAAGAAGGACATGTCATAGCGCTCGGGAAACACAGCAGCAGGTAGTTCAGTCCAAAGCTTGCATGTACGTGGGAGAAATGATCGCTGGAAACGTACAGTTGAAGACCATAACGTTTCCATGTGAAATGGATGAACCCTGCTACGATGTCGAGTGGTACGTTGGTAGAATGGTGACGGTGGTACCAAGTCAAACAGTTCCTCGGAGCACTTCCCGTGAAAGAGTCGGTAGAGTACACAGAGTGACCCAAAGTCTCTCCGCTGCTCCAGCGACTCCAATCTGTCCATAAGATTGAGATTCCCGACGATTCGAACAGCCCGTCTTTGCAGGGAGTCAACTGGGTCTAGCTGATATTTGGGCGCACCTGCCCAGAGATGTGAGCAGTACTCCAGATGAGGACGAACTTGTGCTTTGTATAGCACAAGACGCTGTCTCGGTGTGAAGTACCGCCTGTATTGTTCAGAACGCCCAACTTTTTGCTTGCCAATTTGGCTTTGTCCTTCAAATGACTCCCAAACTGGAATACTGTTATAAGCGTGTTACGTACTCACCCCATACTCGTAAGTAATGTTGCACATGTCGTAACACTCCAATATACTGTTATAAGCGTGTTACGTATTCACCGCATACTCGTAAGTAATGTTGCACATGTCGTAACACTCCAATATATTGTTATAAGCGTGTTACGTATTCACCGCATACTCGTAAGTAATGTTGCACATGTCGTAACACTCCAATATATTGTTATAAGCGTGTTACGTATTCACCGCATACTCGTAAGTAATGTTGCACATGTCGTAACACTCCAATATACTGTTATAAGCGTGTTACGTATTCACCGCATACTCGTAAGTAATGTTGCACATGTCGTAACACTCCAATATATTGTTATAAGCGTGTTACGTATTCACCGCATACTCGTAAGTAATTTTGCACATGTCGTAACACTCCAATATATTGTTATAAGCGTGTTACGTACTCACCGCATACTCGTAAGTAATATTGCACATGTCGTAACACTCCAATATACTGTTATAAGCGTGTTACGTACTCACCGCATACTCGTAAGTAATGTTGCACATGTCGTAACACTCCAATATACTGTTACAAGCGTGTTACGTACTCACCGCATATTCGTAAGTAATGTTGCACATGTCGTAACACTCCAATATATTGTTATAAGCGTGTTACGTATTCACCGCATACTCGTAAGTAATGTTGCACATGTCGTAACACTCCAATATATTGTTATAAGCGTGTTACGTACTCACCGCATACTCGTAAGTAATGTTGCACATGTCGTAACACTCCAATATACTGTTATAAGCGTGTTACGTACTCACCGCATACTCGTAAGTAATGTTGCACATGTCGTAACACTCCAATATACTGTTACAAGCGTGTTACGTACTCACCGCATACTCGTAAGTAATGTTGCACATGTCGTAACACTCCAATATACTGTTATAAGCGTGATACGTACTCACCGCATACTCGTAAGTAATGTTGCACATGTCGTAACACTCCAATATACTGTTACAAGCGTGTTACGTACTCACCGCATACTCGTAAGTAATGTTGCACATGTCATAACACTCCAATATACTGTTATAAGCGTGATACGTACTCACCGCATACTCGTAAGTAATGTTGCACATGTCGTAACACTCCAATATACTGTTATAAGCGTGTTATGTACTCACCGCATACTCGTAAGTAATGTTGCACATGTCGTAACACTCCAATATACTGTTATAAGCGTGATACGTACTCACCGCATACTCGTAAGTAATGTTGCACATGTCGTAACACTCCAATATACTGTTATAAGCGTGTTATGTACTCACCGCATACTCGTAAGTAATGTTGCACATGTCGTAACACTCCAATATATTGTTATAAGCGTGTTACGTATTCACCGCATACTCGTAAGTAATGTTGCACATGTCGTAACACTCCAATATATTGTTATAAGCGTGTTACGTATTCACCGCATACTCGTAAGTAATGTTGCACATGTCGTAACACTCCAATATATTGTTATAAGCGTGTTACGTATTCACCGCATACTCGTAAGTAATGTTGCACATGTCGTAACACTCCAATATATTGTTATAAGCGTGTTACGTACTCACCGCATACTCGTAAGTAATGTTGCACATGTCGTAACACTCCAATATACTGTTATAAGCGTGTTACGTACTCACCGCATACTCGTAAGTAATGTTGCACATGTCGTAACACTCCAATATACTGTTACAAGCGTGTTACGTACTCACCGCATATTCGTAAGTAATGTTGCACATGTCGTAACACTCCAATATATTGTTATAAGCGTGTTACGTATTCACCGCATACTCGTAAGTAATGTTGCACATGTCGTAACACTCCAATATATTGTTATAAGCGTGTTACGTACTCACCGCATACTCGTAAGTAATGTTGCACATGTCGTAACACTCCAATATACTGTTATAAGCGTGTTACGTACTCACCGCATACTCGTAAGTAATGTTGCACATGTCGTAACACTCCAATATACTGTTACAAGCGTGTTACGTACTCACCGCATACTCGTAAGTAATGTTGCACATGTCGTAACACTCCAATATACTGTTATAAGCGTGATACGTACTCACCGCATACTCGTAAGTAATGTTGCACATGTCGTAACACTCCAATATACTGTTACAAGCGTGTTACGTACTCACCGCATACTCGTAAGTAATGTTGCACATGTCATAACACTCCAATATACTGTTATAAGCGTGATACGTACTCACCGCATACTCGTAAGTAATGTTGCACATGTCGTAACACTCCAATATACTGTTATAAGCGTGTTATGTACTCACCGCATACTCGTAAGTAATGTTGCACATGTCGTAACACTCCAATATACTGTTATAAGCGTGATACGTACTCACCGCATACTCGTAAGTAATGTTGCACATGTCGTAACACTCCAATATACTGTTATAAGCGTGTTATGTACTCACCGCATACTCGTAAGTAATGTTGCACATGTCGTAACACTCCAATATATTGTTATAAGCGTGTTACGTATTCACCGCATACTCGTAAGTAATGTTGCACATGTCGTAACACTCCAATATATTGTTATAAGCGTGTTACGTATTCACCGCATACTCGTAAGTAATGTTGCACATGTCGTAACACTCCAATATATTGTTATAAGCGTGTTACGTATTCACCGCATACTCGTAAGTAATGTTGCACATGTCGTAACACTCCAATATATTGTTATAAGCGTGTTACGTACTCACCGCATACTCGTAAGTAATGTTGCACATGTCGTAACACTCCAATATACTGTTATAAGCGTGTTACGTACTCACCGCATACTCGTAAGTAATGTTGCACATGTCGTAACACTCCAATATACTGTTACAAGCGTGTTACGTACTCACCGCATATTCGTAAGTAATGTTGCACATGTCGTAACACTCCAATATATTGTTATAAGCGTGTTACGTATTCACCGCATACTCGTAAGTAATGTTGCACATGTCGTAACACTCCAATATATTGTTATAAGCGTGTTACGTACTCACCGCATACTCGTAAGTAATGTTGCACATGTCGTAACACTCCAATATACTGTTATAAGCGTGTTACGTACTCACCGCATACTCGTAAGTAATGTTGCACATGTCGTAACACTCCAATATACTGTTACAAGCGTGTTACGTACTCACCGCATACTCGTAAGTAATGTTGCACATGTCGTAACACTCCAATATACTGTTATAAGCGTGATACGTACTCACCGCATACTCGTAAGTAATGTTGCACATGTCGTAACACTCCAATATACTGTTACAAGCGTGTTACGTACTCACCGCATACTCGTAAGTAATGTTGCACATGTCGTAACACTCCAATATACTGTTATAAGCGTGATACGTACTCACCGCATGCTCGTAAGTAATGTTGCACATGTTGTAACACTCCAATATACTGTTATAAGCGTGTTATGTACTCACCGCATACTCGTAAGTAATGTTGCACATGTCGTAACACTCCAATATACTGTTATAAGCGTGATACGTACTCACCGCATACTCGTAAGTAATGTTGCACATGTCGTAACACTCCAATATACTGTTATAAGCGTGTTACGTACTCACCGCATACTCGTAAGTAATGTTGCACATGTCGTAACACTCCAATATACTATTATAAGCGTGTTACGTACTCACCGCATACTCGTAAGTAATGTTGCACATGTCGTAACACTCCAATATACTGTTATAAGCGTGATACGTACTCACCGCATACTCGTAAGTAATGTTGCACATGTCGTAACACTCCAATATACTGTTATAAGCGTGTTACGTACTCACCGCATACTCGTAAGTAATGTTGCACATGTCGTAACACTCCAATATACTGTTATAAGCGTGTTACGTACTCACCGCATACTCGTAAGTAATCTTGCACATGTCGTAACACTCCAATATACTGTTATAAGCGTGTTACGTACTCACCGCATACTCGTAAGTAATGTTGCACATGTCGTAACACTCCAATATACTGTTATAAGCGTGTTACGTACTCACCGCATACTCGTAAGTAATGTTGCACATGTCGTAACACTCCAATATACTGTTATAAGCGTGATACGTACTCACCGCATACTCGTAAGTAATGTTGCACATGTCGTAACACTCCAATATACTGTTATAAGCGTGATACGTACTCACCGCATACTCGTAAGTAATGTTGCACATGTCGTAACACTCCAATATACTATTATAAGCGTGATACGTACTCACCGCATACTCGTAAGTAATGTTGCACATGTCGTAACACTCCAATATACTGTTATAAGCGTGATACGTACTCACCGCATACTCGTAAGTAATGTTGCACATGTCGTAACACTCCAATATACTGTTATAAGCGTGATACGTACTCACCGCATACTCGTAAGTAATGTTGCACATGTCGTAACACTCCAATATACTGTTATAAGCGTGATACGTACTCACCGCATACTCGTAAGTAATGTTGCACATGTCGTAACACTCCAATATACTGTTATAAGCGTGTTACGTACTCACCGCATACTCGTAAGTAATCTTGCACATGTCGTAACACTCCAATATACTGTTATAAGCGTGTTACGTACTCACCGCATACTCGTAAGTAATGTTGCACATGTCGTAACACTCCAATATACTGTTATAAGCGTGTTACGTACTCACCGCATACTCGTAAGTAATGTTGCACATGTCGTAACACTCCAATATACTGTTATAAGCGTGATACGTACTCACCGCATACTCGTAAGTAATGTTGCACATGTCGTAACACTCCAATATACTGTTATAAGCGTGATACGTACTCACCGCATACTCGTAAGTAATGTTGCACATGTCGTAACACTCCAATATACTGTTATAAGCGTGTTACGTACTCACCGCATACTCGTAAGTAATCTTGCACATGTCGTAACACTCCAATATACTGTTATAAGCGTGTTACGTACTCACCTCATACTCGTAAGTAATGTTGCACATGTCGTAACACTCCAATATACTGTTATAAGCGTGTTACGTACTCACCGCATACTCGTAAGTAATGTTGCACATGTCGTAACACTCCAATATACTGTTATAAGCGTGATACGTACTCACGGCATACTCGTAAGTAATGTTGCACATGTCGTAACACTCCAATATACTGTTATAAGCGTGATACGTACTCACCGCATACTCGTAAGTAATGTTGCACATGTCGTAACACTCCAATATACTGTTATAAGCGTGTTACGTACTCACCGCATACTCGTAAGTAATGTTGCACATGTCGTAACACTCCAATATACTGTTATAAGCGTGATACGTACTCACCGCATACTCGTAAGTAATGTTGCACATGTCGTAACACTCCAATATACTGTTATAAGCGTGATACGTACTCACCGCATACTCGTAAGTAATGTTGCACATGTCGTAACACTCCAATATACTGTTATAAGCGTGATACGTACTCACCGCATACTCGTAAGTAATGTTGCACATGTCGTAACACTCCAATATACTGTTATAAGCGTGATAAGTACTCACCGCATACTCGTAAGTAATGTTGCACATGTCGTAACACTCCAATATACTGTTATAAGCGTGTTACGTACTCACCGCATACTCGTAAGTAATCTTGCACATGTCGTAACACTCCGATATACTGTTATAAGCGTGTTACGTACTCACCGCATACTCGTAAGTAATGTTGCACATGTCGTAACACTCCAATATACTGTTATAAGCGTGTTACGTACTCACCGCATACTCGTAAGTAATGTTGCACATGTCGTAACACTCCAATATATTGTTATAAGCGTGTTACGTACTCACCGCATACTCGTAAGTAATGTTGCACATGTCGTAACACTCCAATATATTGTTATAAGCGTGATACGTACTCACCGCATACTCGTAAGTAATGTTGCACATGTCGTAACACTCCAATATACTGTTATAAGCGTGATACGTACTCACCGCATACTCGTAAGTAATGTTGCACATGTCGTAACACTCCAATATACTGTTATAAGCGTGATACGTACTCACCGCATACTCGTAAGTAATGTTGCACATGTCGTAACACTCCAATATACTGTTATAAGCGTGATACGTACTCACCGCATACTCGTAAGTAATGTTGCACATGTCGTAACACTCCAATATACTGTTATAAGCGTGATACGTACTCACCGCATACTCGTAAGTAATGTTGCACATGTCGTAACACTCCAATATACTGTTATAAGCGTGATACGTACTCACCGCATACTCGTAAGTAATGTTGCACATGTCGTAACACTCCAATATACTGTTATAAGCGTGATACGTACTCACCGCATACTCGTAAGTAATGTTGCACATGTCGTAACACTCCAATATACTGTTATAAGCGTGTTACGTATTCACCGCATACTCGTAAGTAATGTTGCACATGTCGTAACACTCCAATATACTGTTACAAGCGTGTTACGTACTCACCGCATACTCGTAAGTAATGTTGCACATGTCGTAACACTCCAATATACTGTTATAAGCGTGTTACGTACTCACCGCATACTCGTAAGTAATGTTGCACATGTCGTAACACTCCAATATACTGTTATAAGCGTGTTACGTACTCACCGCATACTCGTAAGTAATGTTGCACATGTCGTAACACTCCAATATACTGTTATAAGCGTGATACATGCCCATGTAATAGCTTTCATCTTTTTTATTTGTAGAACGTTTATATTTTAATACGTTTATATTCCACAGATTAATTTTGTTTATCAATAGTTGGATACATCTTATACAATAGATGATGTTACTATCGAAGCTCATCGAAATGCAACAAATGACAAATGTAGACGCATTTGATGCAGGCATTTGGTAAAAATTAAAAAAGTTAATAACAGTATACATAATAAATAAAGTTGTCACAACAGACCAGTTCACGATTGTGAAACTTTTGTCTTCTCTTTTATCATTAATAATTCTATGAACAGTTTGAAAAGCCAAAATAAACTTAATGTTATTTTTTACATTAATGATGGTGTGGTTGCAATTCAAACTGAAGCCAAGGACACAACATACAAAATCGTAACAAGAGAAAGTGTAAGCTGTTTTTCTAAATGTTTCTATTAGTTCGTTAGAGTGAAGGTTTAACAAACGGTATACGTAGCTCAGAACTAACAGCACGCTTACGCATATTGATGTTACTTTAGATAGAACACTATTATCGCGTATCAAATTATTTTTAATACAATATTTGGGGCAGAATATTACAGTTTGCATCACATTTAAAGGACAGAACATTGACTTAATGTCTTTGTCGATCTACTTGTTTGAAATTTCATTTTCTACAAAGATTATTCTTTCCGTTTTGAAAAACTTCATAGCCTAATTTTCTTGAGTTTTAAAATTTAAAACTTGAATATAGTTATTAAGACGTTGTTCAATTCTGTTAAATTATATTTGTCTATAGCTCGAATACTTTAAACAAATTAATTTATCACACCATTACAAGATATTACAAAAACGAAGCTTTCAATACATATTCATAATTTGATTATGTTATCTAGAATCAGCAATTTCGTAGTTTATTTGAATGATTATTTACTCAATTCTATTGGATGTTAGGTAAGCCACGCGACTTCCATCGGGAGAGAGAAAGAGAGAGAGAGAGAAAGAAAGAGAGAAAGAGAGAGAAGCCACTTATAACGGACACCGCACGCAATAAAAGCTCTGAAAAGAATATTTTACCTTTTTTTGCAACATTTTTCATTGATGTTCCTCACCTAGTGGTTGGTAAAGTGATGTTACAAGCCGCATAGCATTTTTGATAAATGGAGGGACCCAGGCCCGCCACTAGCTGTTTCATCGCCTGCGTGTAGTACCGATTATGCCACCCTTTCTTTTTGATGCTGATGGATGCTGATGCTGATGGGAACCGACTTGATGGTGATCGAAGCGCCGGTGACTGGGCTGATCCGATGCAGCTGAAAGAAAAAACTGGCCCACCAAAATACTGGCTGGTGCAGGTAATCAGAATTCTCTCCAACAGCTTGCCCACATCGTCCAGCAGCACGATGAGCCTGGAGACCCTCCCGGTTTTGGCAGGAGCAACAGCCTCCCCTCTTTGCGATATCCAGGGAACCGTCCAGACGCTAAAAACGAGTTGCACAACTCCCTGACGCGTGATTCCAGGTGTTCGAGGACCAGGACCAGCACCTAACCAGGTACACCGTCTGACTCTGGAGCGGTGGTCGTCACCTTCGACTCCGTAACGAGCGGAACACTTTCGTCGGCCACCCGTCTTCGTCTGGCATTGCCATGATGGGAAACGTGTGCTCAGTCCACCATTCGAACAAGTTCTCGACTACTCTGGTGAGGAGGCCAGGCTGGAGAGTTTCCCGGCCATGCGGAGTTTACTTAGCGCCTTGTAATAGGGGCAACCCAATGGGTTTCGCTCGAGACTATCCAGCATCTTCTGCCGCCTCCCGTTCTTAACGTGAAGGATGGCGACCGTGAAGGCAGACCGCGCACTGCGGTAAGCCTCGTACAGCTGACTCTCCTGCTCAGCGTCGCGGTAACGCCGCCGGCTGCGGGTGTAGGAACTCCGTGCGTGCATACACGCGGCCCGAATATCCGTCAACTCCTGGGACTACCAGTGTACCGCCCTCTTCTGGGGCAGATACCGTGCCTCCAGTACCGGTACCAGTCTGGGGCAGGTACAGGGCCTGGCCGCATCGTATTTGTGTCAACATACAACCTCTGCGTCCACCTCGTCCGCCGGGGACAGTGAGGTCAGCCACGAATGCTCACTGACGGATGATTGAATTATAATCACACAAGTTTAAATATCCTTCATTATACATACCTCAAAAGAACCAATAACATAATAATTGCATTTTAATATGCCATCGTAACTGTTTATCCACCATAGTGCTGTTTGAATGCGTGCAAGTACCTATCCTACCAACTGAGAAGTAAGCTCAAAGGGTATTCCCCTAATCGCGCCAGTCCTGCTTTTTGTAGAACATTTGAGGCGCTACAAGGCTGGGATGGATGGTTCAACCTACCGATAGACGAATATTTGGTATTTCATCTTAGTCTTAAACGGATGCCAATAGATAGCGGCTTTGACGCCATTCGATCGGCTTTATTCCATGCCCTAACATTTCCCATACTTAAGTATGAGAAGTGTTAAAACCCTGACTTAAGTTGGGGTGAGTATTATGACATGAAATACGTGATGAGTAGCTGCCGCCTTGCATGCCCGCTTGCGGCGGGCCTGGAGGTACCTTCTACTAAGGCTGGTTTTAGAGTCACGCTAACCGTTCGCTGACCGTCGGCGCTGATAGCCAAAATGTATGAACGTCTATTCTATTTGCGCTGTAGCATGGTGCGGGTGACACATGTCAATACCAGGTGACTAGGGATGTGACGATTCGCAATTAAATTTTTATCACTAATTATACTCGTAGCATAAATAAATGTTGTTCTGTTTATTATTGTCACGAAAATTATATATAGGAAAAAATATATTCATACAAATTATTCAATTAATTTAATAGTTCAAAAATTTTAAAAAGTTTCGTAAACGCATTCAAAACAACTGGTATTTCATATTTTTTCGTGGCATATTTTTATTCTGTGGCGCATCGCCGAGTCGGCCATTTTGTTTACCCGTGCGATGCTGTCAGTACGAGTGCTACCGCCTTGTATGTGACACGTATTATCCATTTTTCATCAGTTTGTTTTCGTTAAATTGTTATTTGTTATAGTTTGTTGTTTTATTTGTTAAAGTTTGTTGTTATATTTGTTGGTTATAACCATGCCTAAGCATACGAAAAAAACTGTTTTGGGTAGTCAAGCTAGAGAGTTTGTTGTTCGCCTCCGAAACTACCTTGAAAGAGAACAACAAAATAATGGACCGTTGTTACCACTGAATCGAATTGTAGAACGAGTAGCCGAAGCTCTTGATATTGGCCGCAATACTGTTTCGCGTATAACACGCGAGAAAATTGGTCAAGAAGGGACGTCTGAAAATAAATTATCTACACCGAACAAAAAGCGGACCAAGGTGAAGCCAATCACAGATTTGGATGAATTTGCTAAGGACGCTATTAGAAATCACATTTATGATTATTATAGAAGAATGGAGCTACCCACGTTGCTTAAGCTTCTAAAATCATTGAAAGAAGCTGAACTGTTCAAAGGAGGTATTACTTCGTTGCGGAATGTTATAAAGGATATTGGCTTTGTTTACAAAAAAGTTAACAAAAGAAAAATTATTATGGAAAGGACTGATATTGCCCTTGCAAGGTGTACTTTTTTAAGGAAGGCTAAAAACATAGTTGATTGGAGTAAAGTTGTGTTTTTGGATGAAACGTGGCTAAACGCTAACCACACAGTGGGTAAAAGTTGGACTGACGATACGGCACAGTCATGTACCAAAGTCCCGGAGGGCAAAGGCGAACGCCTCATTATTTGCCATGCAGGTACAGCAAGTGGATTTGTCCCTAATTGTTTACTGGCTTTTAAATCGAAAAAAACTACGGAGTATCATGAGGAGATGAACTACGAAAAATTTAAAGTTTGGTTCATAGGCCTCTTAGAAAACTTAGAAGAGCCTATGACCATAATAATGGATAACGCACCCTACCATTCGGTACAACTTAATAAACCTCCAACACGATCAAACCGCAAAAGCGAGTTGGTGAAGTGGCTGAGTGAAAACGGAGTTACAGCAAATATGAGTATGCTAAAGACGGAGCTTATTACTCTAGTACGGCGTCATAAGCCACCAACTCCTATCTACGCTCTGGACGAGATGGCAAAAGAAAAAGGTCACCAGGTCCTGCGACTACCACCCTACCATTGTCAATATAACGCTATTGAGCTAATTTGGGCCCAAATAAAAGGTATGTTTTTAATTTCAATTCTCGTTTTGATACTTTGAAAAAGTAACAGCTTTCTGAACGAAGCATGTAATTTAAAAACATTACCAGGTATCAGATTAGACATATTCAAGAGTAAATTTTGCATTAGATATTTGAAATTAATTTATTGATTAAAAACTAAATATTTTTTTTCATAAGTCCATTTATGTTTATGTAGGTCACGCCGCAAGAAATAATACTACACCGCCATTTACGGCAAATAAGATGTTGACCCTGTTACAAGAGGCAATCAGTAACGTTCAACCTAAGGACTGGTCGAAGGTGGTGAATAAAACGAAAAGGGACATTATGTCTGATTGGGATCGTGACGTCCGTATTGATAACATAATTGAGACATCTTTAATAATATCCGTCAGAGATACGGATGATGAAAGTGACAATTCCGATGTTCCTGACTCTGATATGAGTTTAGAAGAGGATTAAAATTGAATGAAAAATTGAAGTAAATATGTAATAATTGTATACTTTTTAGCAATAAAAAATTGAGCGCACAAATTGTTTTTTATTTATTTTTTAATCGACAATTCTTCGTAGTAGTACATCCCATCACTAAATACGTCTTTGGTGTTACGTTATACGCATACCACTTTGATTATTTTTCTTTCAATTTCATTTGATTTGTAGGCTAGAACATTTTAGTTGGGTTTAATTTGGAAGGTATACCTTTATTACTACAGTTATTAGTGATTTAATATATTACCGATGTGGTACAGCTGAATTAATAGATCATAATTATAAATCGCGGCAACTTTCAAGAGTGAAACGAAACTCGCCATAGCTGTCACCCGCACCATGCTACAGCGCAAATACTATAGGAAGCGTTTTAGAATAACACGTAGGTATCAGCGCGTGCGGTGGTCCGCGCTGACAGGTCAGCGGCAGTACGCGTCGTGCGTCGGCGCCGCGTAGCTATCGGTGCTGACCGCCGCACACGCGCCTCTGCCTTCAGTGAGCGTTTTCGCGCCTTCTTGTTTTTTTAGATAATACAAAGCAGCAATAATTAACGCACTTCGCAGTTTTGTGCGTCTGTACTAAGCACTGGTCAGCACGATAGTGGAACGTCATGCGCTGAACTTTAACGCTGACAAGCGACGCGCTGAGCTGGCGGCGCCGACAGTCAGCGTGATTCTAAAACCAGCCTAAGACTTTTTCGTTTCCAATCAGTAGTTACTGACATTAGCGCATTCACCCGAATAAACTTTTCAGCTTAATAATATTATTGCAGACTAGCAAATTAGCACGGTTTCCCTCCATAGTTCCCATTCCCGTGGCTGCTATTTGGTAGTAAAATAATCTTAATAACGATCCAGGCGTTTTATTTATTTTATCTTTCTTTGTTTCTGGTTTTAATGATATTAATATACAAGTCATTTTCCGTGCGGTACCAGGTATCTAAATATTTGTCGCAGCCTTCTACGAGCCAATGATCTCGCGGAAGGAGGCGGCGGATCGCCTGCGCGAGGAGCGCAGCCTCGTTGAGGAGATCTGCCGCCGGCAACTGGGGCGGCGTAGGCGCTACTACCTGCGCCTCATGCCGCCCTAGCCGAGGCCGCGGGTGACGTGACCGGGGATTAGTCCGTCACCCGCCGAGAGGTCGACTGCGTGAGGAAAGACCGACGTTCTCCCCGAGGGGGGGACGTCGGTCGATGGGAGGGTACCCCAATAGGGGGTATTTCGTCGGGCCGACCACTGATGTCAAATAACCCTGCTCCGGTGGTCGGCCCAACGACGAAGGCGACGTGGTTTTCGGGTGGGTTGCGGGAGTTGCGTGCTTAAGCCCCTCTGTCGCCCCGGACGGAGTGGTGCGGAGGCGCGCCGACCGCAACCCACCCACAAAAAAAAAAAGGTATCTAAATATTATAAATTTTACCACTTAATTTTAACACTTTTAAATTTTACCCTTTGCCGTGAGAGTTCTGATAATAAACTGAATTGAATTTATTATCAGAACATCTGCTGGGCCTGAGTCTCCTCCGCAGCCAGGGTCGAGTCGAGGGGGTCTGAATTCTCAGTCAGATCTCCCGAACCAATCTCATCTTCGTCCGTCTCTGTGAATGATGGACAAGACAAGCATACTTTAGGCTGAACGGAATAAATTAGCTCATGTAATGATCAAACTGGGGAATCCCTCGCTGGGCCGGTGTCTGAGCGCTAGATGCGCACTAACACCGGCGCAGTCAGCCTCCATTCGTATGGGAGCAACCACTGCTGCAGCTGCGAGCCCGACGAAACTGCGAGCTCTGATGAGGCGACCGACTCGGCCTTGGAGCAGTCGAAGGACGAGGGTGGCAACGCCGCAGAGCCGTCCCTGATGGAAGAGGGCAGCTCGGCTGCCAAGGAGTCCGGGGCGCATTCTGCGCTACCGGCTCTACTCTCTTTTTGTAAAGTTCGATGTGTGTAGACATGATATGTCTAAGGTTTTGATAGACTGATAAAGTGGTTTTGAAATGACGCATGTTATTGAAAAAATATGATTTGGGCTGTACACCTTTCACTCCTTAATGAGTTGCGTTTCCAATATTTGTTGTCAGTTCTCGCTTACTCCAAGAAAGACAACTGCTTACAAAATTTCACGTTTCTAGGCCCAGTGGTTTCGACTATACGCTTTGCCGCTCCTTTAAGGGTTGAAGTTCCCCCCATGTACAACAGTACGTCAATGTCGTATATTATATACAATCCGTTCCACGTATGCCTCCACAATTACATCTTTATGGTCTAAGATCCCGCTATACAGCGACCTTCACCGAGATGCTTATTTGATGAAACTTATTTTTTATGTAATTTAATATGTCAATAAATATATTGCATATGGGTTGCCTAACAAATTTTAG